>JZKD02S1347578.1:165781-193138 GCA_000966675.3 Picea glauca | reverse complement strand
CATACATCCTCAACATATCCTCAATCACTTGATTCACCCTCTCTGTTTGTCCATCTGATTCTGGATGATAAGCTGTACTAAAATTCAAATTTGTTCCAAATCCATTAAATAATCCCTTTCAAGATTTTGAGGTAAATTTTGGATCTCTGTCAAACATAATTGTCTTGGGTATGCCATGTAATCAAGCAATTTATTTCATATAAACATCAACAATGTTGGCTTCCTTGTGAATGAGCTTATCTGGAATAAAATGGGCAGCTTTAGTAAGCTTATCCACCACTACTATGATAGAATCATGCTACTTGTTTGTTCTTGGCAGTTTGGTGATGAAATCCATTGTTACAACTTCCCATTTCCACTTAGGAATGGGTAATGGCTGTAGCAAACCAGTTGGGTGTCTATGCTCAACTTTTACCTTTTAACATTCCAAACATTTGGCAATAAAATCTGCTACTTCTTTCTTCATGCTTGGCCAATAATATTGGCTCTTGACAGCTACAATAGTTTTCTGATATCCTGGGTGCCCAACATAAGGTACATTATGCATTTCCCTCAATATCAGATTTTTCAATTCCTAAGAATTTGGTACATAAATTCTGCTCATGTACATGAGAATTTAGTCATTATCTAGCTTGTATTCATCAATTTTCTGCTGCAAATTACCTTGTTGTAATTTTGCCACTAACTCCTTGTATTGCTAATCTGAATTTGCAGCCTCTAAAATTTTGTGTTTCCAATCTGATTGGTACATGCTAATGGTTGTAGCATGCATTTCATGCACTCTTTTTCCGAGTGCATCAACCACTTTGTTCTCTTTCCCCTTGATATGCTTTATATCAAAGTCATATTCACTTAGAAATTCTAACCATCTTCTTTTCCTAGCATTTAGAGTTGGCTAATCAAATAAAGATTTCAGACCATTATGGTCCGTCCTCAGCTGAAACCTTTTCCCCATGAGGTAGTGTCTCCATTTCCTCAAGGCATGCACTATGGCTTCTAACTCCAAATAATGAGTGGCATAATGTATTTCATGCTCTTTCAACTTCCTTGATTCATAACATATAACCAACCCATTTTGACTGAGGACTCCACCAAGTCCTTCTTTGCATGCATCTGTGTATACAATGAAGTCTTCATTCGGGTCTGCAATCCTTAGTATTGGAGTACTTGTTAATAATTGCTTCAAGTGTTGGAAACTCTTTTCACAATCCAATGTCCATTGAAACTTAACACCCTTCTTCTGTAAGGAAGTGATTGGGTGTGCAATATTTGAGAATCCTTCAATAAATCTCCTATAGTAGCCTGCAAGACCCATGAATGATCTCACCTCTATCACATTCTTTGGCGCTGGCCATTCTCTAATGAATTCTATCTTCTCCAGATCCACTGCTATCCCATCCTTTGAAATGATATGTTCCAAACAATGATTTTTCTTTTGATAAAATGAGCACTTGGTTAATTTGGAATACAATTGATGCTCCTTTAATACTTGCAACACCATATTCAAATGATGTTCATGCTCTTCCTTTGACTTAGAATATATAAGAATGTCATCCAAAAAGACAATGACAAACTTGTCTAAATATTCTCGGAAAACACCATTCATTAAGCATATGAAAATAGCTGATGCATTTGACAACCCAAATGGCACCACTGCGAACTCATAATGACCATACCTTGTCCTAAAGGCGGTCTTTCTGATATCTTCCTCCTTAATCCTTACCTAATGGTATCCTGACCTGAGATATATCTTTGAAAATATATTTGCATCCTTCAATTGATAAAAAAGTTCATCAATCCTTGACAGAGGATACTTGTTCTTAACAGTCACTTTATTCAACTGTCTAAAATATATGCACAATATTAATGTCCCATCTTTCTTCTCCACGAAAAAGAATGGGGCACCCCAAGGTGACACACTTGGGCATATATACCCCTTCTTCAAAAGTTCTTCAAGCTGCATTTGCAACTCCTTCAACTCTGGTTTACTCATTCTGTAAGGAGTCTTTGACACTGGAGCTGCTCTAGGCATTAAATTTATAGAGAAATCAATATCTCTATTTGGGGGTAGTCTTGGTATCTCCTTGAACACAAATTCAAAATATTCCAGGACTGCATGATCTTCCAAATTTGGCACCATATCTTTAGGTGTCTCTTCCATATGAGCTGCAAATATTTGACAACCTTTCCTATAACATTTCTTCAGCTACAATGCTGGAATTTATCTAATGGTTACTACCTTGGGAATTCTCTGCACTTTCCTTAGACTCCCTTCCTCATTCAAGCAAGCAAGTGCCTTGTTATGATAGTCTAGGATAGCATGATGCTCATCCAACCAGTCCATCCAAATTAGGCAATCATAAGAACCTAAAGGCAAGATGTTCAAATATCCCTTGGTGTTCAGTCCATTCATGTCCATAAGATATGACTTAACCATTTCATTAAATTTTCTTTTGGCTCCGGTAGCCAGCTGCACCAACCAAGATTTTCCATGCTTGCTTCTTGGCAAATGCAAACTTTCCACCATCTTAGGATCTATATAATGACTAGCTCCTGAATCAATTAAAATAGCAATGGTTTGGTTGTTGATCATACCTTCCACTTCAATCATATGTGACTGATACTCTACTTGCTTGTTGTCTAGGGTTGCATAGATCCTTGGTACATTTCTACCCATGTCCTCCACTGTTTCAGCTTGTTGTACATTGCAAACCATTCTCACTTTTTCACCTCTGTGCAGACAATATCTAAACATATGATCTCCTTTACAACCCCAACATTGAATAAGTGGTTGCCTTGGCCTTTGACCCCCTGTCTAAATCGTTCTAGGTTCTCTAGAAGTTGGTTGTCCCTGAGTATTATTTTTGAAGAATGGTGGCTTAGTTCCCTTCTTCCTCTGATCCATCTTGAATTTTTTTTTGTCTTCCCAATATTTTTGGAAAGTTGGCCTTGATTTTTGCTGATCATATAGGAATTTATCTCGCCTTATGGTCTCCTCCAATGTCTTTGGATCATCATATTGTATTTTGTCACTGATGAATGCTGACAATCCACTCAAATACCTTTGAATATTAACTCTCTCATTCTTGATGAAAGAAACATACTTCAACAGTTCTAAAAACCTTCACTCATATTCATCTATGGTTATACTCCCAAGCTTGAGTTCAGAGAACTCTTTCATTTTCTTGTCATAGTATCTCTTAGTCAAGTATTTATTCTCAACATACTTCTTGAATTCCCTCCAAGTAACACTTTTCTATTTAATGTGTTGCACCTGCACAAGATGATCCCACCACATGGATGCCTTTCCCTTGAGTTGATAGATAACAATTCTACCTTTTGCATGAGAAGAATAATTATTCAATTGATAATACTTTCTCATGCCCAACAACCATGTCTCTGCATATTCATCCTTCTTGTGCTCACCATCAAATGTAGGAGGTTTGATTTTGTTCATTTCTCCTCATAGATCATCCACCCCAGACCCCTTATGATTCATGACAGGGGATGGAATTGAGATGCTATGTGATATCTTATTAGAATTCCCCGGGGAGTGGTGGTGATGTTTGATAACACTCCTTTCTCTTCTTTCCTCATCAGGAGGCTTGTGGCTTCCAATTTTTCTTGAGCTACTCTCCTTATCCAATTTCTTTTCTATTATGTTCAAGCTTTGCATTAAATTCATGTTGAAGTCATCCTTCTTCTCCTTAGCTCCCATAAGCCTTTCATTGTCATATTTATGGCTTTGGACATCCTTCTGAAAATTTTTAATGGTCTCTACCATATTCATGTTTTAATCCCTTCCTTCTCCATGTCCATTGGAGTTTGTTCCTTCAATGCCCAAATGAACATCCATCCTTCTAATCTCATCCTCCTGACTGTAATTCCCCTATGCCTCTTCCATTACTCTAGATTCTATGTTGATCTTGATTTGATCTAGTTTTTTTTAACTCTGCAAAATTTGCAGCCAACAAAACTTTGTCAGGCTAACTGCTTCAACAATTTCATGAAAATATGAACCATTCTGGTTCAATAATATATATCAGAATTATTTCTTCTGATTTCCTGGAAAATTGAATTCCTAGATCAATTTTATGGGTGGATATTTAGATTCCACTTTCCAACACCGTTCCAACGCCTTCTCCCATGCTCAATTCTGAGTCTTGTGTAGAAAGTTATGGTGATTAGAAATTTGCCCATTAATATTTTTGTTCATTTTTCAACTTGGCGTAACTCTGCATTGTAATTATGAAATTTCAAACCTACTCCATTGGATTTTTCATAGGATCTCAATTGGGTTTCTTCATATACATATTATGGACACTCTGTCCAAGTTTCACCTTTTTCTGGGTTCTCGGATGCTAGTTACAGTCTGCTGAAGTTCTAGGCCAATTCGTGTTTTTGGTCTGGAATGATACATGTACCTTCTTTTCCATATTAAACACTTTTAACATGCCCATAAATTTAATTGAGCTCTGGGACTGTATTCTATGGTTCAATATATTTCCATTGACTACTTCTATTCCTCATTATGATTCAGGAGTAGAAAGTTATGTCTCTTTGAAGTTAGACGGGTCTTAAAATTTACCCTCCACTGTTTGTGTTGTACTTTCTCATAAACTCTCCGTTTGAAAAACAGTTTAAACCATTATAAATCTCTCTCCGGGCTATTTTATTTGATCCACAGAGACATTATGTTCTTGTGGTTTTTGAGTAGCTAAAAACGCTGTTAAGGCCCTCAAAAACGCGCTGCAAAAAGATGACATTCAATTGATATAAAACGTCGCAGAAAATCGCTGGTTTTTTGTTGTTGTTCACCCTCCAAACAACTTCACACGCACAATTTTCAACCTTTAAACCCATATTCACCATGCACAACAACATCACAAGGTAAATTGTGCTTCACACACCTTTAACCACTATGCATCACTTCTCTGTTGTGCCAATAACTGGAGCACACTACTTTTGTGTCGCGCGCCAATATCCACCATGCAAAATTTTTGTTCTTGCACTATTACATGTTGCACACAGTTTTTGTATCATGCGCATTTATCTCTACGCGCTACACCATGCCAAAGTTTAGTACGCCCCTATCACAAACCATTTACTACACTGTCGTGTGACAACTTATACGCATACTGCGCGTGCACCAACCAAACTCTTCTGCGCTCTACAATACTGTGCACACCATGAGCACCATTATTATGTGTGTGCACACCGCACACACATTTTATCCGTATGCACACCGCACAATGCTAAATTTAGCGTGCACACCCGCACACCAACATTTTTCTGTCCGACACCAAATTTTAGTGTGCGCTCCCACACACCAACATTTTTCCACGCGGTGCCCGAAGTTAGCGCGCGCACCAGCACGCCACATTTTTCTGCACGACACCCAATTTTTACATATCATAGGCCTTTTACTATGCATCCTGTATTTTTAGTGCGCCCACCTGTGCACATTCATTTTTATGGGCATCAATTCCTTGTGAATTCTGCTGCAGAAATTGGTTCTTTTGCTTCCATTCCTACCGTAGACATTCTGCAACTATGAAATTTGTCCAATTTCACCCCGATAACACCAATTCAACCTCTGTAACAACAAATCGTTGTGAGTTGACATTTCTAGAATGGATTTTTCCCAAACTCGATTCATGAATTGAGAATTTAATTACGAATCTCGCTCCAATTGTCATGGCTTCGCTGTAACATCAAATTTGAACAATTCCAGGTCCAAATTTGCTAGAACATATATTAAATCAATAATTTCTCACCACTTGGCCGAATTTCTTAATTTTCTCATGATTTAACAACATAAATTGGGGATTTTCCCAATTCCACACAATTGCTGCTACTTTTTACCATGAATGCTCTGCAACTCGAACTTTGGCCACTTCGAAATAATTCCTCTGTGAAATTTTGCCTCAACCCAACTTACTCGGCCCATCCAGGCTCAATGTTGAAACTGAAGCTCTGATACCATATTGTAACATCCCCGACCACCCAGGTTGGGCCACGATACATGAGAGAACATTTTCATTCTCTCTACGGAACATACTGTAACATACCCAACATCCAACTGAGCTATGCCACATACAATTTTCGAACTACATGCAATTAAAACATATACACATAGAACTCTTGCGAAACATTATATATAAAATGTAAATAGACAAATACATTTCTTAAATGCACAGATTCATACTAAAATAACAATAAACATATACATGCAACATATACAAGCAATACCCATAAATATAATGACATTTTTAACCACACATAAGATAAACCCATAAAAACACACACGTAAATAATAATGCAGCATGTTAATTTATCACACATTTGACACTTATCTTGGTAAGAATATCACTGACTACGTGCAGACCTTCGACGAACCTTCCAGACTTAGACCACAATGCTCATCACTCACAACAGTGGCTCACCCCCGAGCTGGGACTAAACTCCACCCGGGTAAAGAGTTCCTAACCAGCCTAATGGATCGTGGACAACAGGAAAGACTCCGTCACAGGTGCCAACTCAAACTAACAAAATATGGTCCCTCATTGCCCACATGCCTGTCCCAACCTAGGAACTGTGCCCCTTCTCTTCTCAACAATCCTTCGACTGCCCCACTTCCTTTCCGGGCTTCAGCAACAAGCCAGACAAGAAGTCTCAGAGTCCTATAGCTGCAGTTTAGCACCTTCAGGAAATCAATTCCCAACAATTCTCTCACCCAGAGAATTGCTCACGGGCCTGACAACCTATCTCTTCAATATCCCACGGGCCCGACAACCTACTTCTTCAATCCAATTCCCAAGCTAACCAACTACACAAATGAGTATGACTATGGATACAAGTTCAGGTATAGCGACATGAAGGTATGGAGGTTAACTGACTGAGTGAGTGAAAGATCATGGAATGATTGACTGAATAATGGACGGAATGGTGGATGAATGATGGAAAATGAACTAATTCCAAACAATATGTATGCATGTCCCCAACTTGACACTTGTCATGTTGGGAGCTACTTTGGCCCACTTGTCCCCAACTTTGGAACTTAGGATAAAATAATCATCCATACTTTATATTTAAGAAATATTAATATAATATTCCTTTTTTAGCTTAAGCTCCCTATCTTATCCCTTTTCCTTAACTTTTATCCCCCCCTTTCCCTTAACTAGTGGAGTTTAGTCCCCCATACTCTTTTATCGTGGTCCGTCTACACACAACGATGTATTTTATATTAATGCTGAGACATATACAAAAGTAGGCACACTGGCCTTTAACATCTAGTCTCTTCGGCCTAATAATCACAAAACTAGCTCACTAGCCTATAAAACACAACATATATACAAGGCTCCTTGGCCTCAAAGTCACGCACACTTAAGTTGATGCACGCGATATCCTGGAATGTGCACACTTCCTTATTTTACTGCGTAGTACATGTGCACACTATGGCATGAAAGGTGTATACAAAAATGATATCAAACCACTCACCAGCTTAAGTACATTTTCATTTACATTACAATTGGGTTCGACCTAGGGATATTACATGGGGAGGGCAATGTTCGAAAGCAGGAAGTCTTAACAAAGGCCCATTGTTTCCAAATCATTGTTTTCTAGTCCAATATTATATCCACCTACTCGTTTTCTGTGTTTGATTTACTATCACAGTTGGTATACCTTTTCAAAGACTGCACTTCAGCCTCCTCTATTGTGGCATATAAGATTTCATCCTCTTGTCCAACTAATCTATTTCTTTCAATGTAGCAATGGAGAAAAATACAATGGACATGAAGGTAAGTTAGTATGTAGAAATACATGTAAAAAAAATAAAATACAGTTCTATTTATTTCAATGTAGCAACACAAACAATACAATTGACATGAAGATAAGTTATTTTGTAGGACAATACGTAGTATCTACATACAATAAACTAGGTGCAAAGCAGTGGAACAAATATATAGACAATAAATGAAATACTAAACAATGGAATATGAAAAGAGTAGAAGCATGCACCTTTGTATCTCCTCTTCTACATTTGTGGTAAAGAGTCCCTCATCTTCTCCAGTTATTCTGTTTGTTTCAATGTAGCAATGCAAAAAATACAATGGACATGAAGGTAAGTTGGTATGTAGGAAGACATGTAAAAAAATAATCACAGTTCTATTTATTTCAATGTAGCAGCACAAAGAATACTATTAACATGAAGATAAGTTATTATGTAGGAATATACATAGTATCTACATGCAATAATTTAGGTGCAAAGCAGTAGAACAAATATACAAACAATAAATGCAATACAAAACAATGGAATATGAAATAAGAGTAGAAGCATGCACCTTTGTATCTCCTGTTCTACATTTGTGGTAAAGAGTCATTTGTCTTATCCGGTTATTCTGTTCATTTCAATGTGGAAATGCACAAAATACAATGAACATGAATGTAAGCTGGTATGCAAGAGAGAACAAGTAATATGTACATACAATAAACGTAACGTCCCCGACCATCAAACCACTTGTTGGGCAACGCTACTACGCGGAAACATTCTCATACTTATGTAGTATGCACTTAAATGAAGTTAAATGTCTTAACAGAGTAAACATACAATTACTGCTAACATACATAATTAATGGAATCAACAGTAATATCATTGCAACATAATACATGATAATATTGCAAGCATCACAAACATGCATTTTAATTGAATTTAAACGCATCTTTGAAACTGTAGTAACTCCACCAACCATGTGCAGACCTTCCACGAACCTCCCAGCCTTATACCACATTGCTCATCACGCTCAACAGTAGGTCACCCCTGAGCTGGGACTAAGCTCCACCCAAGGTAAGGGAATCCTAGACTAGGCTGAGGTTACAGGAAAACTGCACATAGCAACTGGAAGGATTCTCTCCAGGAGCCTTCCTACGCCCACTACTCATGAAATCTCATTCCCCACATGCCTTTTCTGCCCGAGAGTATACACCTTCACAATCATAGTCCATCGGTGCTTCACCTCCCTATTGACACAAAGTTTAATGTTTTACCCTTTAAACCTGAAGCGACGCTTTTTCCTAGTCATGGAGCCACCCTTAATCTTAAAAAGAGTAAAAAATCTTTCGATTTTTCCCATTTTGGGATTCGACTTTTCACAAGGCATGTTTCCTAATTAACAACTCCAGATTTCCCGGTGCCGAAATCCTGAAAAGGTCTTATATTAAAGTAATAAATAAAATAAAATAAAAGAAAAAAGAAAAAAGTAGGTGCTATAAACCCCGACGCGTGTTTCACAAAGTATCCTCTAATTTTGATTAATTAAACTCTTAAACATGATCAACAACATAATCTTTCGCGTTTCGGGTTTCTTTGTATCAAAGTGTTGTCAAAGTGCTAGCCCTTGAACTCCCGGTCCACGATTTTCTGAAAGGAAGAAGTTAATTACTAATCTTAAATGATTAAAGCGTTAATATAAGTAATCAACGTCTAAACTAATCCCATCGCGATTTCACTATTCGGGGTTTGCTTAGGACATGCCTCATGGGTACAAGATCCCCAAAATGCCGAAATGCGAAATCACAATTTTTTTTAATAAAGTTTAAGATGAGTTTAAGTTAATTTAAAATGGGATTAATAAAGATTAAAAAAAGTTTCCGCGTTTCGCATTTCGGGATTTAGTGAAAGCAGTCCTTTTAAAGCTCCAATTTGAAATCGCCGATATATTGTAATATTTGCAATGGACGAATAGAGATATTTTTGACTTAACTGTGTATCTCTGGGCATATCTTCCCCATTAAGACATTAAAGTTTTTCCACCTGTCTCAGTACGCCCGTCGTAAGAAGAGTTAAAGGTTAATAGAGGATTGGTTTATTTTTTCAAATTTCATTTTTATCGTTTGAATTTAGAAGTGAATTGCATTCAACAAGCTTACACATTTGTCTCTATGACAGGAATTCATCCTAAACACGAACATTATGGCACCTAGAAAGGCACCTACGAAAAGTGAAGAAGCAGTTGAAAGCTCCAGCCCAGAAGGAGATGTCGTGTCTGATACTACACCGCATGCCATTGACTCCATCAAATCCTGGAGGCAAAATTTCGAAACCCTGGACTACGAAATCAAGAATTTTCCCGACGATTCTAAAAACAAACTATGGAACATAGCAGAGTCTGAACTTCACAAAGTGGTTACGCACCCACGACTCATGACATACAATGATATGATCAGTTGGGCTTCAGAGAGGACAGACGTGCATACAAGAATCATTTTGGACAGTCAAGGGGTCGTCATCGGCTCTTTCAGACCGGAGCATATACAAGTAATGTACAAACTGTCTCCCACTTCTAAATATATTTATAACAAAGAATTCATAAGTGAATTTCAGAGGAAATAATGCACAGAGGCAGACCAAACATACCCCAACATAATCAAAGACTGGTGGAGACACCCACCAAAATTCAGGGCCGATACCCATAACATTTATGCCACAACCTCTTTGAATGAGTACATGGTTTATGTGGCTATGATGTTATGTATACTTTTCGGAAAGAAAAGTCCTACCCATTTTCCTGTAGAATGGGTGCCCCTTTTACATGAAGCAGCTGAAGGCTATGGCTTCAATTGGAACAAAATCCTATCAGACAACTTAGCTAAGGAGGTTATGGAGTATCAAAACGTGCGGTCTAGTGGTAGACCAATAGCTTTTTACATATCAGCATACATCATGGATGCTATATGTTTCACAACTCCTTTCCCTTTGAAGAGTTGGAGTTGGAACCCAGCTTGCCCTGAACCAATTCATGAATATCATTCTAAGCTGTGGGAAGAAAATGCTAAAGATTCTTTTTACAAAATTTTTCATTTCGTGGTGATACCAGTGCATCAGATGATGTTTGGCTATGCACCCCCCCGTATATCAGAGTCAGTCATAGGAAATCTCAAGGTGGTTTCTGATTGGTTTATTGAGGAGAATTTCTCCTATATTAGGGTTTTCAGATGTTCTATCCCTCCTCATGCACTTCCAAAATTCCTCCCTGGCAGACTGGTAGGTAGGGAGGTAGCTCATCATATAATAATAGGCGGTATTGGGATAGAGCTGAGGACAGCTCAAAAGAAATTTTGGCCAATCTTTCCCGTACAGATTGGAAGGTTTTCGCTACTCAACCTGGGTCATTCCAAAGTTGAAGTTGCAGCTCTTGAGGAGGTCAAGTTGGTGAATCTCGAGCATAGGAAACATGACCCTTATCAAACAGTGGAGAGCCACATGGATCACTATGGAATGAAAGTGTTTGAACATGAGGAATCCCCTCACGATGACATTTTCAAAGGGTTCAAAACCTACGAAGAGGTGTTAGGCAAGGTTCAGACGTTATCATCCGACTTGCAAACCGACCTTCTAGCCTTCCAGAGACACAAGCGAAGCAGTTTTCCCAAGGTATTGCAGGGTGAAGCAACAATGCTCCCTCCATAACAAGAAAACATTCCACCAGGCTTTGGACAAAAAGCACAAAATAAAGAAAACATCGAAGAAAACCCATAGGAGGTCGAAGGATCTTCACAAAACAAAGAAGTCCCACAGACAAAGAATCCAGGAGAAGAAACATAAAAAGAGTCTGAGACACCTCTCGAGTCCAGTCAATCTCCCCCTCCCGCATCATCTACTCTTCATATTGACACTCCCAAGACAATAGGTGAAACAAAGTCTATAGAGTTGGGAAACCCCATCACTTCCTTGACCCCTTTACAATCTACTTTTGGTTTCCCTCAGGTAGGAGTCATATATGCTAGCGACCTCGACCCTATCTCCAAAGATGAAATTCCTCCCTCTGATAACTTCTTCAGTAAAAAGAGGAAGGTTGTATTAAAACAAGAGATGTATATGAGAGAAGGTGGTATGGTAAAGAGACACAAGGTGCTGGTGGATGGGTGAAACTTGGAAGAGGGAGATTTCACTACAGAGGTGGCAAGCTCCATGGGAGCGCTGGCAACAACAAATATATTCACTGTTAACAATATGAGAGCAAGGTTGGAACAGAGTAACCGCAGGACTACCCAGTTACAAGATCAACTAAAAGATACTGAGAAAAGTATCAAAGAAGAGATAAATAAAGGTCTAGAGCAGGCCAGAGCTGCTGACAAGCAAGAAATTCAATCGCTTGAGTCAAGTCTAGATGAGATGAACGAAAAGATGCAGACTAGCCAAATACAAGTTATTCTGCAAGAAGAATTGGTAAGACAACTACAGGTTAAATTGAATTCAATAAAAGGCTAGGTTATAGACCTGAAAGTTTTTCAGGACAAATCACTCGAAATACATGCGAAGGTAGAAGCTGAGCAACAAAAAGTAATCTCCCAAGTAGATATTATTCAAAATTATTTTCAGGAAACAAGCAATGCTTTTGATAATGTTATTTTTAAAGAAAAAGAAGCTAAAGCAGTGAGGGCCACTTTCCAAAAGGCAGTTGTATGTTTTGAAAACGAAGAAGTATCGAAAATTTTAAAGCTTTCTTTCACAGAGAAGATTAGGGGCGATATCATGCTCAAGGTATGGGAAAACAACATAGCAGAATATAAGAAAATAGTCAAATAAATCAAATATGATTGTGAAAGAATCTTTGATTTATTGGACAAGGAATCATTAGGTATTGGAAGCGACAATTGCATTGGGCAATTAGGACAGATAAACATTGTAAGACACCAGTTGAATTTCAAATATGGTTTGAACAAATTTCAAATGGAAATTTCACAGTTAAAGGAAATGGATATTAATCTAATAGATAGGTGGCTAGTGAAGCCCAACTTAAAGTTGCAATCAATCAAGTTTGATGGTAAGGAAATTGAAGATCGGCTTCCAGAAACTCAGAGAAAATTCTATTTATTTGAAGCAACAGATCTTCTAGATTCTCCCATAAATTTCGTACATCTTCTTGAAAAATGTATTAAATGTATCAAGTCAAAAGAAGGAGATACTTCAGTAAAACAATGAAGTATCATTTTGAAAACTTATATTATCAAAATGATAGGAAAGTAAATGATAATCATGTAAATGGTTGGGGTTTGCAATTCTTGTAACCGTTTGTCCCTAGGAGTTAGGATATCACCAACCAACAATCATGAGGTGTTTGGTATAAATGTTATTTCAGGACACTGATCAAAGGGCTTTTTTTGGGCGCATTGTAAGGAAGAATTTGAAGATATTTTTGAATAAATACAAATACGGCTTGAAGATTCTAGATCTGGTCAAATTTGAGTTATGTGTTTCTCTGTTGTTTCATATTTTTCATATATATCTTTAATGAATACTTAACTACAATTTAGTACAACCTCTACTATCGTGAACAATTATTCTTGCAATTTAATCATTTACATATTTTCCTCTGTATCGACTATCAGCAGATATAAGACCTGCAAATGTTTTAAATTTCAATATCATATGCTTCATTAAGAGTTTTTTCCTGATTATTTTCTTCTCCTATCAACAAAGTGAGATTCCTCTTTAATTGATGCCTCACCCTGTTCGACAACTTTATGTTTTCTTTTCACTTCATGCATCTCCCCTTTTTCAAAATTTAACTCAGATACCAGAAACAACCTTTGATTTTGTCACACTATTAATTCAAGGTTTTTGGAGTTCTTTTTACATGCTTTGAAGTAGAAATAACGAACTCTTAAAGAAAACAAAAGATTTTACCCTTTCTATCCTTTTCACCCATGACTGTCCTAGTCACAAGACAACCTAATATCGAACTTGGACTATCGGATCAAACGAGCATTGCTTTGAATTTATTTAACACCATTTTACAAACAACAAACAACCGGTTTGAGTTAGAGCGCTCATGGGCGGTTATTGAAAGAGACTTTAGCATCCAGGAAAACTAGGAAGCTAGATAGAGATTGTTAAGGAACCAACAATAACCTTTTTCATATAACCTACCTTTTTATCCTTAGCCCTCTCTTTATTTTAGGATGCCTTGACGGTGTACTTTAGAGCCTTAAAGTACAAACTCATGACCGACATATTTTTGGTGCCGTTGTCGGGGAACGAAGAAACGAAGCATTTCCCTGGGAAGAACGACATTGACACTTTCTATCTTTGATAGTGAACAAAGATCGAAAACCTTATAAGGCTACCCTTATCTTTCACTTTGCGACTCCACGATAAATAAACTGTCTTTTAACCGAAAGAATACGAGAAGAAACCCAGACGACAAACAGACTTCACCAGTTCCAGATCCAGAAAAATTTTTAAAATCAAGAAGATATCTTAAAAAGATTGTGTCATCGACAAATAGATCTTATCAACCTAAAATTACAGAGCCGAACACTAGAGATCTTTTTGAAGGATTGAATACCCCACCGTATTACGGGGGATTAACTACCAATAAGATTACAACCCTTGAGCCTAGTTTGGTCTCGCCTGATTTTAAAACTGAGATTTTCCCAATCGTTTCTTTCACCAATAGAGGTAAAAGATCCGCTTCACTTCCCGCTTCGATTGACACTTCATCACTTTGTGAGGTTCATATTCCTATCTCTCAGAACTCCTACAACCAACCTATTCTTCTCGACACAAATTTTTTTGATTCTCCTTTATATTCACCCTGTGAGTCCAAAGAAACTAGTCCACTTTTCCCTAGTTCCCCTTCCTCAAGTTTCATGTCTCTCGATAACCAATTTCCTGAAACCCTTCTTCATAATTTCCAAGCAACAACCTCTAAATCATCAATGGCTGTGGCCGGAGAAGGTGTGGCCGGAGGAGGTGCTAGCAGAGGTGGAGCAGGCGGCCAAGTACCATCCCCTAGAATATTTGCAAAGGTGGTTGCTAGATATGCCCCTTTGATCCTCCCAGTTCCCCTACATGAATTACCTGGAAATTACATGAAGAATCTTTCGAAATTCATAGGAGAGGGTGATTTAACTGCAGCCGAACACATCAATTTCTTTGACCAATTTGCTGATATCCTTGGACTCGAACATGAAGATGTCTATTCGAGACTCTTGGTTTAAACTTTCGAAGGATATGTAAGTACCTGGTTCCAAGGCCTAGCACTAGGATCTATACCATCTTATGAGGAACTCGAAAATGCCTTTATTAGATAGTGGGGGGAAAGGAAAGACCATCTCTATTATCTAACTGAATTTGGGGCTCTAAGAAAGAAACAATCTGAATCAGTCCTTGAGTTCACTCAGAGGTTCAATAAATTGTATAATAAGATCCTAGCCGAGCTCAAACCCTCCCAACCTGCATCAAAAGTAACCTTTGCTAGGGATTTCGACCTTGATTTTTCCCTATTATTGAGGGAGAGGAGATCAGTAGACCTCACCAAGATGAAATATGATGCCTTAGAGATTGAGTCAAACATTATGCCATCAGAAAAATTGAAAACCAAATTTGAAACTGGAAACAAAGAAACCAGAAGATATAGAGATCAAGGGGGACGTCCGGATCAGGAAGATTTTTGGAAGACAAAATAGATGACATGGTGAGAATAATCAAAGAGCTCTCAAATAAGATCTCAAGAATAGAGCTAGATCAAGAGAAGAATGAGCACTTTCCCAGAAAGGATTTCAAAAGGAATCCTAACCCTCAAAATCCACCAAGACAAATTAAGAATGAGGATCAAAAAATCCAAACTCCATTTAAAAGCGAAATATTTATAGGAGGAGAAGATGCAGAAGATTTTGAGGAACTAGAAGAAGACATCAATAATCTTGGCAATGACTGCCTACAATCTTTTTTAACGAGGCAAGATTATGAAAAATTTGCAACCACGAAAGATAGATCCCAAAATAACAAAAACAGTGATATTATTGAGGATTGAACCTGTCAGGAAATTGCAGACGATATAATGGCCAAACTCCACCAAAATACAATCTAAGGCCTAGAAACAAGAGCCTCGCAACTCCTCCGGTGAAAAACATTTTTCCAAGGGGTGAAACAGATGAGTCAGTTGCAAAAAACACTAAGAAACAAAATATAAAAATTAGAACCGTTGTCACACACCCTACCAAGACAAAGTCAGCAGAAACATCAGCCGCGAATGCGCAGAAAACGAAGGTCCCTATAATTGAAACTAAAACCTCTCAATAAAGGAAAACTGAGAAGAAGGGGTTAGAAACCCAAACCATAGAGATCGACAAAACCATAGGAAGTTTTAATCTGGAAAATGAAATAAATAAAATTAAAATCCCTATACCTCTTGTCAAACTGGCAAAAAATCTAATTTGCAGGAAACAAATCGCCAAATTAATCAATTTTTCAGAAAACGAAAGTCAGGCCGATGTTATAAATTTAGAAGATGAAAAGCCTAACATAATTTTCGGCCCACATTTTGATGGTGCCACAGACACTGTCGCCCCTTTCTACATCACTCTAACTATTCACGATCACTTACTCCATAATTGCATGTTAGATTCTGGAGCCTCTCACAATGTAATGCCTAAAGCCATTATGGAGAGGCTCGATCTTGAAATTACCAGACCTTATGGAGATTTATATTCTTTCGATTCAAGGAAGGTTAAGTGTATAGGTATGATGAAGGATTTAGTCATCAATCTTGCACAAATACCCGCGAAAAATGCTCTAATGGATGTCGTCGTCGCTGATATACCCCTGAAGTACGGTATGCTCTTATCTAGATCTTGGGGAGATAAATTGGGAGGATCCCTCCACCTTGACATGACGTATGCTACGATCCCGATCTTTGGAGGATAGTTCACATGTTTGTACAGAGAAACCAGGTTAGCATTCACAATAAGTGACCCACATAACCAAAACAACTACCCTGTTTATATTGCTGATCAAGATTTAGGCCATTGTATTTTATCTATCGATGACGATATTGATGTATGTATAGAAGAAACTTGTACATAAAATAAAAAAGAAAAAAGAGAAAGAAAAACAAGATGTATATAACACTGGTGTTTGGAAGATGTTTTTTGATGGTGCCTCATCTTATTTTCGGGCCAGAGCTGGGGTGTTTTTTGTGGCACCTGGTGACAAATTCATTATCCCCTTCTCTTATAGATTACAACGGAACACTGAACATACTATAAATGTATGCGAGTACGAAGCCCTAGTGTTAGGATTGGAAGATGCCAGGAGAATGAAAATTAAAAACTTGGAAGTATTTGACGATGCAGAGCTAATTGTGAAATAGGTAAATCATCAATACCAGGCCAAACATCCTAGGTTAAGATCTTATCGGAACTGTGTTTGGGATCTGATCGAAATTTTTTTCTCCCCTGTCAATGTTCATCATATTCCCTGAACAAAAAATCAACAGGTAGATGCGTTAGCCAAAGAAGCTTCAACGTTCACACCTCCCACTGCTTTCAAATTAAAATACCATATACTAATGAGACATAGGCTTTCCATACCTAATAACATACAACATTGGCAAGTTTTCGAGGATGATGAACAACTCCGGAAATTTTTAGAGACAATACATGAATTTGTTGAAACACATGCTAACCAAGAAAACCGAAATGACCCTATTTGGATCATGTAGGAAGGCGAAGACCCTCAAAAGTTCCAAGATAAAATCGCTAACTATTGGATGCTTGTTTTAAAAAATAATCAGATACTTAAGGGTCTAATCCCCTTAGAAAGGATATTTATTCATGATGATGTCCCTTTGAAGACTACCTTACAGCCTCAGCTAGAGGAGGTCGAGGATTGCGATGTAGGTACCAAAGAAGTTCCTAGGTTGGTGAAATTATCCAAATATCTGTCTCCCAAAATAAAAAAAAAGTATGCGGAGTTACTTAGACAATATAAGGACGTTTTTTCTTGGTATTATTATGAATTGAGAACTTATGACACTACCATTATGGATAATAAAATTCCTTTGAAGCCAGGCGTCAAACCTTTTAAGCAAAAACTCAGGCAGATTAACCCCATCCTACTACCAGTAATAGAAAAAGAAGTTAAAAAAATCATGGATGCTAAAATCATTGTCCCACTGAGATACTCTGAGTGGGTAGCCAATTTAGTCCCAGTGAGAAAGAAAAACGGTGAGATCAGACTATGTGTAGATTTTAGAAAACTGAATCGATCCTCGCTTAAAGACAATTATCCATTACCTAAGATGGATCATGTTTTAGAAAAAGAAGTTGGAGCTAACATAATGTCTATGATTGATGATTTTTTAGGTTACAATCAAATTGTTGTACACCAAGATGACAAAGAAAAAACTGTGTTCACTACCCCTTGGG
The DNA here is from genome assembly GCA_000966675.3 of Picea glauca. Classification (NCBI taxonomy): domain Eukaryota; kingdom Viridiplantae; phylum Streptophyta; class Pinopsida; order Pinales; family Pinaceae; genus Picea; species Picea glauca. The sequence goes on along the minus strand of JZKD02S1347578.1, from coordinate 174,922 downwards.
GTAATTTTATGTATGAAAAAATGCCTTTTGGTTTAATGAATGCAAGGGAAAATTTCCAACGAGCCATGGATATCACTTTCGTGGGCGAAAGAGATAAGTTCGTTGTTATCTATCTAGATGACCTGACTGTTTTCTCTAAATTTGATGCAGAACATCTAACGCACCTCAAACAAACTTTCGAGAAATGTCGCAAATTCGGTTTGTCACTTAATCCCAAAAAATATCATTTCACAATGCAAGAAGGTAAACTCTTGGGTCATATTGTGTCAAGAGATGGAATCAAAATTGATCCCAAAAGGGTCGAGGCGATAGATACCATAAATATTCCTAGAAATGTAAAAGAAATTCAGTCTTTTTTAGGAAAAATAAACTTCTTGAGAAGATTCATCCCTAACTTTGCCGAAATTGTGAAATTGATTACAGATATTCTTAAAAAGAACAACAAGGTGAAATGGACAAATGAAGCCAAAGAGTCATTTCAACGAATCAAGAAAGTAATAAGCGAAGCTCCAGTCCTAGTGTTACACAAGATTTTAGTCATCATGATGATGTATTGATAATGGTGTACTCAGGCTCTTCATTAGAACGTTTTCATGAGAAAAGTCACTTTCTTCTCTTTCCAGAAATATCATTTTTGAGGAAGGTTCGCAGGCTGCTAATACATTTGCCTGCGAGAATGTATGATTTTCGCATGCTGCCTTAATCCAGGGTGCGAGGGGTTCGCACTGTGTATAACTGCTAGGGTGCGAACACTTTCTAAAGCAAAGAAAAAGATGATTTCTTGAAGCATCTAGAAGGGAATCTTCTAGAAGGATGAGATGGCATTCAAATGGTTATCCTAGTACTGGATTCCCTGATATTTTGGGATCATTCTTATCCAAGTAACCAATTCATTCTCTCCTATATATTGAGGGAGTTCTCATGGAAAAGGTTAGAAGCAAACAAGGTTAAGTGAGACATTGGAGAATTAGTGAAAGATTGTGTGAAGGACTGAAGCTACAACAGCTAAGAAACTCCAACAAGTTTATCAAAGGTGGTTGATCTTCTTCATACAAGTGAGCAAGTGTGTGTGTCGGAGCTAAGGGCCATTGAAAGGAAGTTTGCAACATCAAGGCTCAGGTTGTAATCTTTAATTTCCATCAATATGATACAGTAATATGTCTCTTTCCCATAAAGCTAATTCCCCTTTATTATATAACTCCTTGATCATATATATAGATTCACTATTGAATAGATTATGCTTTCTTCACTCCACTTGGTTTGTACTGTTTTGGTCTTGACTGTACGAGAGCATTGGAGCGAAGCAGTAGCAACAAAGACCAACGTAAGCGATTATAAGGTATGCTACTTGTTCTTGCCTCTTAGTTCATTCAATGGTTAGAATCTAGGGAAAGAGTATTATTCTGTCTTGCTTTGTTCTAGATCCAGGTGGATCTAGGGAGATCGGTTTGTGTCCGCACTTACGGATTTATCCAATAACAAAATTGGCGACTCCACTGGGGAGAATCCCTTTTTCTTTGTGGCCGTTTGTGTTTTTCTGTGGCCATTTGTTCTACTTTCATTTTTCTCCTGTCCTGTCAGTCTCTGAGTCTTCAGGTTTTCCTGATAGACCTTCTGGGTCCAGAAGCCTTTGTCAATTTTGCTTCAATTTTCAAAATTATTGTTATGTTAAGGAGTTCTCGCACTGCACTTCATTGTAGCCTGCGAGAATTGGTCAGGTTCGCACCCTGCTTATAGGTTTCAGTGCGAGGTTCTCGCACTTTGCTCAAAGGTCACCTGCGAGAATCAGTGATTCTTGCATTGTGTAATATTGCTTGCCTGGGAACACGATTTTTCAAAAAATTGAATTTGAATTTTGGTCTTTCTAACTGCCCAGATCAGTTGGATTGCTTCTTATGAGTTTCCTAGACCAATGATTGATATATTTCTTGCTTTTGTTTGCATGCTTGAACAGTCTTAGGGTTTCAAGGCTTTTCTAGTCATTTGTGACTTGACTTTCATTTCTTGACTCTTTGTGAAAAAACCATTCTCTTGGACTTCAGTTTCTGAGTGTGTTTGATTAGTCGAGAACCAGTGATTGGTTGAAGGTTAAGTTTGATTGGTTTTCTCATTTGCTTATGGTTTGAAAAAAATCATTTTTCTTTTGCATTTGAAAAGACTACATTGGTTTGCTCTTTATTTTTGCTTTCATTGAAAGAGTGGATTGGGTTATTCGCTTGTTTGTTGATTTGATTTTCTGTACTCTTGCTGTCATAGTTTGAGTCTTTTTTGAAAAGTGAACAACAAAAGGTTTTTCTTTGAAAAATTATTTTCATTTTAGAAAACTTTGAAAATCAAATTATTGAGATTGTTGAAGTATTTGAAAAAGACACAATAGAGACTTTTCATTTGATAAATGATTGTTTGTGTTGACATTTGAAAGGAAATTTTGCATTATCGTTCGAGGTTGATCTAGAAAACTTTCTCTCTCTCCCATACATAGGATTCATTTAACGAAAAGTGATACATTTCATTCTCATCCTTGCATTATTGGGTCAGAGTCATACATCATAAGTTTCATTTCCGTTACCTTTGAGTAAACAACAACATTTAAAAACACTGCGTAATCATAAAATTTATCTAGTAACTCTTTTCTAGGGTTCGTTTACACCAACATTTAGCTAGGCTAGCGCTTTGGAGTAGGAAGAGAGATACATTCTCCAAAAGCATAAAACACACAATAGCATCTTGTGTTAGGGAGTGTTAAATTCCATTTGCAACATATTATCCTGGGAAGCCCTTCTCACACAAGGGTCAAGCACTAGGTTGCATTGGTACTGACAGAGTTACTCACCCTGCTTTGTTGGTATCAGTGTAGAGATTGCACGTATTACGGGGGTCACTCACGAGGTATACCCACAATGATGAGTGGAAGCCTTTTGAGTTGATTTCGGGCTTGATACCCTGCCCTTGCGTGTGGATCGGATTGTCGACTGTTTCCCCGTGCATTATTGTTGTTTGTGGTGACCTTAGTGGCATGTCTCTCTAGGTTCTTACCCAAGGTGACTGTGGAGGGGAAAGTCTTCATGGTACCTGGAATTGACGTTGACCAAACTCACTCGGGCTCCTTGGAGGGTATACCCACAATTATGTGTGGGAGATTGCACCAGGGTGTAATTCCGTTAAGCAGGTCGTCAGCATAACTTTTCCACCCTAGCCCCACCCCTTCTCATCTCGTTGTTGCGACGTTGGATTTCATCACCAACTAGTGGCTTCGAAATTAGAAGGTCTTGTTTGCCTGGTGATTGCTTCTTAGATTTTGTTTACTAGCGCGTGTTGTTTGTTTCTCAAAGTTGACCATAGAAGTTTCTTCGCAGAGCTTATCACTTGTTTACAATAGCTCCCCCACGTCGTTCACGTAGAATGCAAGGTTTATCTCCAAAGCATCTGGACGATTCTCAACCCTTGCCTACCAGTACACCTGAGGGATCTCCTCAGTAGAGTGAATTCCCAGTTGTCAACACACCACAAGTGGAAACAAGTGAAGTCCCAGTTGTCACCACACCACAAGTGGCATCAATTGATTCTCTATAACCTTTTCGAATTACCAATACTAGAGAGGACTTTCGAATTCGTCGTGGTGAACGATCCTTTATGCGATTGAATTCTTCTGGAGAACTTGTTGTTACTACTTCTGGATCACCCGTTGGGCCTTTTCCCGGTGTAGAAAGCCAAGATTCTTTTCGGTCAGGTGATTTTCGAAGGGTCCTTTTTGGTCATGGTTCACCTACAGTCTACGAAATCAACCCTCCAGTGTCTTCTGAGACAAAGACTGTACCGATAAATACCACTTATCAATTTATTCTCCCTGACAAGATGGCCCATCTCGCGAATACTAAGAGTGTCCCAACCAGAGTTACTGCAGCTAGTCTTGCTCCTATCAACACACAGAGAATGCCCAATGTCACTCCGACACTACCACCTGGCTACCATGCGTTGAATGCTTTGTTGAATGCTTATGTTCCAACACCTACGCAAACCCTAGTCAGTTCTCCAGGTGGTCCTTCTTTTCCTGGGCACCCTATTCCTGGTTTTATTCCGACACTCCCTCAATTTCCTTCTGGCAATCCTAATCCTAGTGGCACTATACTGTCCATTCCCTCAAACTTGCAGATTCCTGTTGGTGGACAAAGTGGTACGATTCCATTTCCTCTTACCGGACACAATCCACTTACTACACAACCCATGATTGGTATACAACTTCCAGTTGGAACTCCACCTACGATAGGGGGACCAACCCCACCTTTTGGAAAAAATATACCTTCTGCTTTGGCCCAATATTGGAATCAGATGCTACAAAATATTCCTCAAACAACTGGGGGGCAAAAGAATGTCCCTACTATAGGCCAACCATATCCCAGTATACCCAATCCTATTTGGGATCAGGGTCCCAATGCTCAAACTCAGGTCCCTAATCAAACTCAAGGTTTCAATCCTTGGAACTACTATCCTCTTCAACCACCACCGAATCAGCCTGGGTCTTCCCACTATGGGCAGACTGCCTACGATCCTACTGGTTTGGCCATAGGGATTCCACCCCAAAGTCACTAGTACCCGCAGGTGAATCGACAGTTACCTTTTCTTGCTACTTTGGATTTGCCAGATTTGTCTAGGATTCTAAATGATCCTATTCGTCACTCTCCCCAATGGCCTGCTATTCCAACCAAGCTTCCATCGGACATCCCTAAATTCGATGACAAAGTGGGAGAGGACCCAAACAATCACGTTATGAATTTTCACCTATGGTGTTCATCCAACTCATTGATGGATGACTCTATTCGTTTATGTCTTTTTCAACAAACCCTTACTGGTTCTGCTGCGAAGTGGTATATTGAATTCCCACGAGGTTTATTCTCTGATTTCAACACCCTAGCTATGGCTTTTCTTACACATTACCGGTTACTGATCCGTTATGATACTGGGACTGAGATTTTGACTTCCTTCAAACAGACTAAAGGCACTCATATATCGGATCATATCCATGAGTGGCGAAGGAGACGACGTCTCATTAAACTTGAACTTCCTGATCAGTTACTGGCATAATGGTTTACAAAATCCTTTGTGAACGAAATTGGTAAGGACATTTCCATGGGTGGAGTTTTCACGGAAGAGAAGGCTATAAGTCATGCTCAATATCTTGATCTCGTTTATTCACAAATGGGAACACTTTATGATTTATTACCTGAGTTACCTCGTCCTGGTACTTCCAGCACTTCAACTACTCCAGCTACCTTGCATACAGCTGACGGTGTGATTGGTATTTCTCACACCCACTCACATTCTGTTTCAAGTACAACCCCTAAATATACTTCTTCTCATGTTCCAAATGCTTCGTCTCCTACCACTCCCACCGGTAAAACTTCTGAGGTGAACGCCGTTCAATCTACCCCAACCGGTAAAAATAAATCAAAAAAGGGGAGAGGCAAGAATAAGGAGGGCAAAAATAATAATCAAACTGAGCAAACTAAAACCCCTCCTGTTGAAGAGCGGGATAAGCGCAAACCACGATACCCTTGCCTTATCTGTGGTGATGATCACTATATGAAGGATTGTCCACGACGTGCCGAGGTCACTAAGTTCCTTCAAGGAACACCCAAACCATCTACATCGGTAGTCTTGTCCCAACCCTTCCTGTCTCAACAGCAGGCTCAGTTGGTCATCCATGAACAACCATCTACGTCTAGGACATCATATGTTTTGATGTGTACTGGTGATTCTAAGCAGAACAACATTGCAATCACAACTAGAGCCAAAGATTATTCTCCATCTAAGGAGAAGGTTGACGATTTACCTCCTTCATTAGTACAACCCTCTCCACTGACTCCACCTACCAATGGTCCTCTTCATCTCGAACAACCGAGCCTTGATACAGTTCTGCGACCACCCCCAAAAGGTGTCGTTAGGAAATCGGCTTTCAATCCTCATGCTCGTGCGACCCAGAACTACAGTATTGTAGAAGATCTGGCCCAGGCACCTTCAGCGATGTCAGCCCTTGAAGTCCTTCAGTCTTGTCCTGCACAACGAAAGGCACTGTTGAAATCTATAGGTGGAATTGATCCGATAGATACAAATTTAATAGTCTTTGACTTGGATGATCATATTCCACGGTTACCCCCTCAACTCGCGTTCCAGATACAGGTTGTTGTCTCTGACAAAAATATTTGCCGAACTATTATCGATGAGGGAGCCTCAACGTGTGTAATGTCTTTTGCTTGTTGGAAAGCCATTGGCTCTCCTCCCTTACATGAATCACAAAACACTCTTAAAGCCTTCAATGGCTCTGTTTTTAAGCCTTACGGTGTTCTTCCTTCATTGCCAATTACATTAGAAGGTAAGACGGTCCAAGTTGAAGTGGAAGTATTTGACACTCCCCTCGATTATAATCTTCTCCTTGGCCATAGCTGGATCGATTCCATGCGCGCCGTTGTGTCAACACTTTTCCGTGTAGTACGTTTCCCTCATCAAGGAAAGGTTGTTACTGTTGACCAACTTGCTTTCTTCAATTCCGATACTCGTACTGGCAACGTGTCGTTTATTTCTAAAACCCCGCCGGGTTATGCGAATGTTGGTGTAGGCCTTTTAAATGACTCCTCGTTAATGGGTACTTTTCCCATTCCACCGCCAGGTGTTCCACACCCATCAGTTGCTTCTATAAATATGATCTCCACTGTACCTCATGAAATTCCTACGTCACACGACCCTTGGATTTTCCTTGACCCTAGAGATCATCTTCATTTCGGCGACGTAATGCCGTTAAGTCCGGTTGAATCAGCATATCAAGCCATTCAATCGGCAACACCTTCTACTCCTTCTCTTGATGAGTTGTCTCCCGATCCTTTTCATGTTATTTTTCCCATTGACGAGATGATCATGTTCGTCATGGCGGATAACCCTTGGGATGATGGGCATCATCGTTCCATACTTTTTTGGGAGCAACTGACTCTCATGACCTACCCACGGATTCTGACTCTGTCACCCTTTGTTGTCATCTCGCCCGTTCCTGTGGTCTCAATTGATCCCTTTATTCCAGGGGGCATCGCTTTCATGACATGTCACCCTCACTCGGCTACGGGGCATGGTTACAATATTGTAGCTTTTGATTACTTTACAAAGTGGGCCAAGTCGATGCCGACATTTGACAATGATGGTATCCCTTTGAGTGAACCCAAGAATGGGTTGTACTTGAATAAGTACTATGCATAAATCCTTTGTGCACAAGTACTTGTATTTTATGTATCATACTTTGTGTGTGTTACTTTAGTTTTCTTTTATCGTTATTTGGTCTCTGCCCTTATGTGACGTTGTGTTTGATTTCCATATGTCGGAGTCTTCGCTACCCTATATTTTCTTCGCTGATGGCGCTAGCCGTAGTAATCAAAACCTTGCGTCCGCTGCATGGGCAATCTATGCCCCAACAAACGAACTTGTATTTTTACGAGGTGTGTGCCTTGGCCGTGCAACCAACAACATTGCAGAGTATAGCGCCATTATTGAATTATTGGTTAATGCTATCTCACTAGGAATTCGTCATTTGGTTGTACGACTTGACTCGCATCTAGTAGTACTACAACTAAGTAATATCTATTCTATTCGAAGTCCTACTTTGTTACGGGTGTATTTGCGAATTCGCTTCTTGGAACGATATTTTGATCACATTGAATATCAACATATTCCTAGATGTCTAAATACATTAACAGATGCATTGGCTAATTATGTATTGGATAGACATTTGAATCATTTATAAGTCAAGCACAACAAAATTCACACAATATAAAGTAAATTGGTAGAATCCATCTGTATATATAACGATAAAAGAGTTTTTTACAAAAGTTTGTCCGAAGACCAAAATGTAAAAAATGGAAGCTTATAGCTTCTACAAAGTGACGTCATGGATGACGTTCATGGTAACACACAAATACTCTAGCAACTCTATGGAGCAGTTGAATCATAGCTGCTAATACCCCTACAGTGTGACGATGATCGCGTCGTGGAACCTCTCCCAGAGTCATATCTGGAATGTCTGCTGCCAGGCCTTCTAAATTCTCTTCCACCACTTGATAATCTTCAACATACTGTGTTGCTGCTGCTGCTGCCTCTCCTCACCTCTGGATAGGAGAAGTGCCAGGAGGTCTATACGGTCCAACATCTGTGTTATCAACAAAAAATTTTGTATTGGTCTTTGGATAAGCATATAAAACAAAAAAAAACATTTGAATATGATAAAAATTCAAAAACATTTAAAAAGAGAAAATGTGTGTCCTTCTTACCAAGGTCTCCCCACTAAGCATCCTTAGGCAATGCCAAATCTGGATCTCCTTGGAAATCCAGCCCAGCATACGCGTAGTCATCGACCATCAACATTTTGGTTTGAAGCTAGTCAAAGAAAATATCGTCATATTTGACGATTGGTCCTGCTACCCGCCGGGCCATGAGCCGACACCATCTCAACATCCTTGGATCCCTGGGACCCGGTATGTGCCACTCAACCTGTAGTCTAAATACGGGGACCCTCTCGAGGAAGAAGGATACCAGTAATGATCCATACCCGAATTGCTTAAGGTCACCCCACCTGCATTTGGTTAATTGTTTTTTGATACTGCGAAGCACAACATCCGCCTAGTTGAATACTCGGGGCTTAGTACACTCGATGGCGTACTGGAAGTAGCTCTGTAATGCCATATGAGGAGCAGAACTCCCAGCCATCTGAGCTATCGTGAAAAGGATAATGCGAAGGGTCAAGTCTTGTACCCCCCAGATAACCACTTTTCCTTTTTTCCTTTCAGCTTCAGGTACATAGTATTGATTGCAGTACTCACTCATTTTTAGCCTGCCACCTCTACTACCGGTCAGGATGACATAGTATCCGCACCGGGACAATCTGGTCAAAAAGTAAATGTCCTCTATATCGATGGAAAGTGTGTGAGCTCCCACATGAAAAACCTGTTGGTCCGGGTCCCACATACGAATCAAGTACTCTAAAAGTCTGACCTGAGCCCTCATGCCAGGATTGCAGAAGTATTTTAAGAGCCCGCAATCTCTCAATGCAGCTAAGGTAGGAGGATGATTCTCGGCCATTGCATTATCCTCCTCATGTTCTCTTTC
>JZKD02S1347578.1:145358-161077 GCA_000966675.3 Picea glauca | reverse complement strand
TATCTTCCTGAGTATGTTACATACTGATCAATTTCCCCCACTTCATATTAAAAGAAAAGATATACAGACAGACGGTGAAAGGAAATTCAATATTGATTACCCCCATCTAGTCCAACGAATGAAGAAAGGAAATTCATTATATTGATTGCCCTCATCTCGACCTTTAAATGCTAGAAAACAATGAAGTGGTGAAATGAAATTCGATATGGGAAGTCGGATAACTTCACCGGGGTACTGAACAGGCTCATTGATAGTGAAGGAATATCTTCATATCTGATAAGGCTGTTATACATAAATTACAAGACGCTCTAGTAACTTTTCTTCTCTCAGCTGGATTCACATTATAAGTTTTTGGGATCCCCTAATTTGACTCCTTTAAATTTACTTTACCTTGATGCAAACAGAATCAGATGAAACCTAGTAGAATGGTTAATTTGGCTTTGATTATCTTATACATATCTGAGGTCAGTTTCAGAAAAGGAAATCTATTGAGAACTTAACTCGAGAAAATCATATGTTTTATTTTTGAAGAATTTTCAAAATCAAATGTAGAGATCCTAAAGTCTTGTCTCATTTTCCCTCCTGGTCTGTTTCACAAAGCTAAATTATTGACCCCATTTACCCAATGAAGGCACTTGGTCTACATGTTCTTCTCGTCCCACAAGGAAATGAGATCCCTAGATGGAGCCTTATGTTGACATGAAGTTTAATGTGTTACCCTTTAAACCTGAAGCGACGTTTTTTCCTAGTCATGGAGCCGCCCTTAATCTTAAAAAGAGTAAAAAGTCTTTCGATTTTTTGCATTTTGGGATTTGGATTTTCACAAGGCATGTTTTCCTAATTAATAACTCCAGATTTCCCAGTGCCGAAATCCCAAAAAGGTCTTATATTAAAGTAATAAATAAAATAAAATAAAAAAAGAAAAAAGAAAAAAGTAGGTGCTGTAAACCCCGACACGCATTTCACAAAGTATCCTCTAATTGTGATTAATTAAACTCTTAAACACGATCAACAACTTAATCTTTCACGTTTCGGGTTTCTTTGCATCAAAGTGTTGTCAAAGCGCTAGCCCTTGAACTCCCGGTCCCCGATTTTCCGAAAGAAATAAGTTAGTTACTAATCTTAAATGATTAAAGCGTTAATATAAGTAATCAACGCCTAAACTAATCCCATCGCGATTTCACGATTCAGGGTTTGCTTATGACATGCCTCATGGGTACAAGATCCCCGAAATGTCGAAATGCGAAATCACGATTTTTTTTAATAAAGTTTAAGATGAGTGCAATTTAATTTAAAATGGGATTAATAAGGATTAAAACAACTTTTCACGTTTCACATTTCGGGATTTAGTGAAAGCAGTCCTTTTAAAGCTCTAGTTTGAAATCACCGATATATGGTAATATTTGCAACGAACAAATAGAGATATTTTTGACTTAACTGCGTATCTCTGGGCATATCTTCCCCATTAAGACATTAAAGTTTTACCACCTGTCTTAGTACGCCCGTCGTAAAAAGAGTTAAAGGTTAATAGAGGATTGGTTTATTTTTTCGAATTTCATTTTTATCGTTTGAATTCAGAAGTGAATTGCATTAATCAAGCTTACACATTTGTCTTTGCGACAGGAATTCATCCTAAGCACGAACATTATGGCACCTAGAAAGGAACCTATGAAAAGTGAAGAAGCAACTGAAAGCTCTAGCCCAGAAGGAGATGTCGTGTCTGATACTACACCGCATGCCATTGACTCCATCAAATCCTGGAGGCAAATTTTCAAAACCCTGGACTACGAAATCAAGAATTTTCCTGACGATTCTGAAAACAAACTCCGAGACATAGCAGAGTCTGAACTTCACAAAGTGGCTACGTGCCCACGACTCATGACATACAACGATATGATCAGTTGGGATTTAGAGAGGACAGACGTGCAGACAAGAAGAATTTTGGACAGTCAAGGGGTCCTCATTGGCTCTTTTAGACTGGAGCATATACAAGTAATGTACAAACTGTCTCCCACTTTTAAATATATTTGTAACAAAGAATTCGTAAGTGAATTTCAAAGGAAAGATTGCACAGAGGCACACCAAACATACCCCAACATAATCAGAGACTGGTGGAGACACCCACCAAAATTCAAGGCCGATACCCATAACGTTTATGCCACAACCTCTTTGAATGAGCACATGGTTTATGTGGCTATGATGTTATGTAGACTTTTCGGAAAGAAAAGGCCTACCCATTTTCCTGCAGAATGGGTGCCCCTTTTACATGAAGCAATTGAAGGCTATAGCTTCAATTGGAACAAAATCCTATCAGACAAATCAGCTAAGGAGGTTATGGACTATCAAAATGTGAGGTCTAGTGGTAGACCAGTAGCTTTTTACATGTCATCATACATCATGTACGCTATATGTTTCACAACTCCTTTCCTTTTGATGAATTGGAGTTGGAACCCAAATTTCCCTGAACCGATTCATGAATATCATTCTAAGCTATGGGAAGAAAATGCTAAAGATTCTTTTTATGAAATTTGTCATTTCATGGTGATACCGGTGCATCAGAGGATGTTTGGCTATGCACCCCCCTGTATATCAAAGTCAATCATAGGAAATCTCAAGGTGGTTTCTGATTGGTTTATTAAGGAGAATTTCTCCTATATCAGGGTTTTCAGATGTTCTATCCCTCCTCATGCACTTCCAAAATTCCTCCCTGACAGACTAGTATGTAGGGAGGTAGCTCATCAGATAATAATAGGTGGTATTGGGATAGAGCTGAGGATAGCTCAAAAGAAAATTTGGCTAATCTTTCCCATACAGATTGGAAGGTTTTCGCTACTCACACTGGGTCATTCCAAAGTTGAAGCTGCAACTCTTGAGGAGGTCAAGTTGGTGAATCTCGAGCACAGGAAACATGACCCTTATCAAACAGTGGAGAGCCACATGGCTCACTATGGCATGAAAGCATTTGAACATGAGGAATCCCCTCGCGATGACATTTTCAAAGGGGTCAAAACCTACAAAGAGGTGTTAGGCAAGGTTCATACGTTATCAACCGACTTGCAAACCAACCTTCTAGCCTTCTAGAGACACAGGCGAAGCGGTTTGCCCAAGGTATTGCAGGGTGAAGCAAAAATGCCCCCTCAAGAATAAGAAAGCATTCCCCCAAGCTTTGGACAGAAAGAACTGAATAAATAAAACACCGAAGAAAACCCACAGGAGGTCGAAGGATCTTTACAAAACAAAGAAGTCCCACAGACAAAGAATCCAGGAGCAGAAACAGAAAAAGAGTCTAAGACACCTCCCGAGTCCAGTCAATCTCCCCCTCCTGCATCATCTACTCTTCATATTGACATTCCCAAGACAACAGGTGAAACAAAGTCTACAGAGTTGGGAAAACCCATCAATTCCTTGACCCCTTTACAATCCACTTTTGGTTTCCCTCAGGTAGGAGTCATATATGCTAGCGACCTCGACCCTATCTCGAGAGATGAAATTCCTCCCTCTGATTACTTCTTCAGTAAAAAGAGGAAGGTTGTATTAAAACAAGAGATGTATATGAGAGAAGGTGGTATGGTAAAGAGACACAAGGTGTTGGTGGATGGGCGAAACTTGGAAGAGGGATATTTCACTATAGAGGTGGCGGGCTCCATAGGAGTGCTGGCAACAACAAATCTATTCATTGTTAACAATATGAGAGCAAGGTTGGAATAGAGTAATCGCAGGATAACCTAGTTACAAGATCAACTAAAAGATACCAAGAAAAGTATCAAAGAAGAGATAAATAAAGTTCTAGAGCAGGCCAGAGCTGCTGACAAGAAAGAAATTCAATCGCTTAAGTCAAGTCTAGATGAGATGAACGAAAATATGCAGACTAGCCAAATACAAGTTATTCGGAAAGAAGAATTGGTAAGACAACTACAGGTTAAATTGAATTCAATAAAAGGCCAAGTTATAGACCTGAAATTTTTTCAGGACCAATCACTGGAAATACATGCGAAGGTAGAAGTTGAGCAACAGAAAGTAATCTCCCAAGTAGAGATTATTGAGAATTATTTTCAAGAAACAAGCAATGATTTTGATAATGTTATTTTTAAAGAAAAAGAAGCTAAAGCAGCAAGGGCCACTTTCCAAAAGGCAGTTGTATGTTCTGAAAATGAAGAAGTATCGAAAATTTTAAAGCTTTCTTTCACATAGCAGATTAGAGGCGATATCATGCTCAAGGTATGGGAAAACAACATAGAAGAATATAAGAAAATAATCAAAGAAATAAAAAATGATTGTGAAAGAATCTTTGATTTATTTGAAAAGGAATCATTAGGTATTGGAAGCGACAATTGCATTGGGCAATTAGGACTTATAAACATTGTAAGACACCAGTTGAATTTCAAAGAGGGTTTGAACAAATTTCAAATGGAAATTTCACAGTTAAAGGAAATGGATATTAATCTAATAGACAGGGGGCTAGTGAAGCCCAACTTAAAGTTGCAATCATTCAAGTTTGTTGGTAAGGAAATTGAAGATTGGCTTCCAGAAACTCAGAGAAAATTCTATTTATTTGAAGCAACAGATCTTCCAGATTCTCCCAGAAATTTCGTACATCTTCTTGAAAAATGTATTCAATGTATCAAGTCAAAAGAAGGAGATAATTTAGTAAAACAATGAAGTATCATTTTGAAAACTTATATTATCGGTGCTTCACCTCCCCTCTGGGCCTCAGCAACAGACTGGATCAAGAATTCTCAGAGCTCTGTAGCTGGTGCTGGACTCTCTCTGGAAGAAAACCACTTCCCCAACAGACTCCCTCACCTAAAGAGAGTTTCTCACAGGTCTGACAACCTGCCTCTTCTACCATGGGCCTGACAACCCGGTTCTTCCACCAGTTTCCAAATCAATTCCCGCAAGTTCAGGATGACAACAACGACAACAACTTGCGTTAAATCGCAGGTGACAACAATAACAGGAAAATGGGGTGTGGAAACAGGAAACAACAATAGGTCACTAAGACACAACACAGTTCAGGTAACACTGGTTTCAGGATGCGTGACAAGCAATTCACGTAGAGGTCGAACACAGACTCAACAGTTCGGGCAGAGGATGTATCGGCTTCTCAAGAAAACATCACAGGTTTCGGGTTCAAGAGCTGCCTGAGGCTTACAGAACTCAAACACAGAGATCCCTCGGTTCAGACAGTGAATGATAGAATGGAGGACGAACCCCAAACTCAACCGACGCTTCATCTTTTAACCGCATGTTCCCAGATCGACACTTGTCTTCCTGGAGTTACATGCGTTCCCTTTTTCACACTTGGAGCTGCATGCGTTGCCTCTCCCAGGACTTAGGATAAAAACATGTTTTGTCACACAAATTTAGAATACTAATAAAATATTATTCTCAAGGACTTAAGCCCCTAAGCTTAGCCCCTCTTTCCAACCTTTCAACCCCTTTTCCCTTACCCACCTTGTGGAAGCTTAGTCCCCCATCACTCTTTCTTCGTGGTCAGTTTGCACACAACGATGTTTAATCTTTATTAATGTTCTGCATATTACATATACAAAAATAGGCTCCTGGCCTTTAACACTTAGGCTCTTTGGTCTAATAAACACATAAGCCTACCAGCTTATCAATACTCAACTCACCATCCTACAAAACATGATTTACAATTCATAAACATGATTACAATAGGGCTCGTCCTTGGGGATATTACAGTGAATGAGAATCAAAGGAATAGAATAAAAGAGAGTTATAAACATGAACCTTTGCTTTTCTTGATCCATGGTTGTAATTATATAGAATTTTTCCTGTCCAAAATATATTACAAGCTAGAAAATATTAAGAAATCAGATGGTCGTAGTTGAATGATTTGATTTTGTGCAACAAAGTATCTAGATATGCTTTGAGACATGGAAATATAATTTTGTAATATCTTTGATGTATATTTCATAATTCAAGTCCATGACAAATTGTATCGTGGTCAAACCAGTCTATGTATAAGATAAAGATGTTGTATTGTGATATGGGCACATTTCACCATATATATTTAATAAGTGTGTTTTGCACATGTTTAATCTTAACCAAAAGAAAGCGGACATTGTAATTGCACATGTAGTTTTCCAATTTTTTGTTATGGCACTATTTTGTAGCATGTCAACACTAAAGTATCCTAGAATGATAATGGTTTTGTTTAGATGTAAATGGTGTAATGCATTTGAGAACACATTCAGTATGTTAGCAATGTTGCATGCGAAGCGACATAGAGATTGAATATTGCAATTTGCAATCCACAGAATACTACTCTTGCTAGCACCATCTCAACATCTTTTTCTTCTACAAGAATATTTTGCAAAGGCATGTAGGTATGGTTCAGAGTTAGGAGAAAAAATTAAGAATAGGATGGAAAGATATGCCAACTTTGTACAATTTTGTTGCATCCTAGGCACCGTTGTACCATACCTAGCCCTTCGACACCTACATGAAGTTTTCTTCTACAAGAACATCCTTCAAAGGCAACAAGCTTGACATTGTATTTTTCATGCGAAAGACACGGGTTCGATTTTTGTATGGGATATGCAGGCACGGGATAGGCACTAGATTCCCACTTCGTCACACATGACAAAGGACCGGAAGCTAGAAAAAAATTTCAACTGAAGTTGTGCACACGACATTGGCATGGAGATGGTGCGGAGTCTTAGGAAAAATTTAGAGGAAAATTCAAGAGCAAGAGAAAAATATATGACAACCTCTATGGAAAGTCTGCAGGACAAGAACGATGAATAAATACTTAAACTTTCTTACTTGCAAAATGAAAACAATGAATAGTAAACAACGAATACGAATGAAAGTATGCTATTGAAACTTACTCGTTAATGATTAATGACATAACTAAAGGTCCACTTGCGGGTACATGAATTGAACACTGCAAAGTGAAAAAAATAGCTCCAACTGTTGGTGCAGGACCCCAACATTACAAAGTTGAAGCAAACAAAAGCAAGAAACAAGCAACAAACTAGTGAGCAAGCACCAACAGGCCCAACTACAGCTGCAGGACCTCAAACTTGCAAACTTGAACCAAACAACAACAAGCAACAACCGACGAACCAACGAATAAGAAACAACCACTGTACCAATAAACAATATATGTATCTTCAATGATGACCAAATTGCATTCCAAGCATAGAAGAAATTCGAAACATATGATGACCATGCCAGTGGAAATACTTAAACATTCTTACTTGCAAACTGCAAACAATAAACAACAAAGAACGAATACGAACAAAATTATGGTATTGAGACTTACTCGACAACGATGAATGAAAAAAGCGTAGGTCGAATTGTGGGTGCAGGACTTGAACCCCTCAAAGTAAAAAAACTGCTCCAACTGTGGGTGCAGGACCCCAACCTTGCAAAGTTGAAGCAAACAAAAGTAAGCAACAAGCACCAACAGGTCCAACTGCAGGTGCATGACCTCAACCTTGCAAACTTGAACCAAACAACAACAAGAAACAACCGACGAACCGACGAACCAGTGAACAAGAAGCAACCAACGAACCAATAAAAAATATATGTATCTTCAACGATGACTAAATTGCATTTCAAGAATATAAGAAGTATGAAACATATGATGGCTATGCAACTGGCGGTGGACACCAATATTGTCCAAATTCACTACAACATTGTATGGAAAAATTTGAGGAAAAATGTGTTGTGAGAAGCCTATTTAAGTAAACATTTAAGGTTGTCAGGGCTATTTAAGGGATTTTGAAGGGCCTCGTGCTATGCAAACATTTCAACTGTCAGGCCTGTTTAAGGGCCCTGCGCTATGTAAACATTTAAACTAGCAGGCCTATTCAAGTACCTCAAAAAGAGTGCCAATGCTCAAAACTTTCGGTATGTAAACATTTCAATACAAATAGAAATAATAAAAACATTAAAAAAGAGTGTCAATGATCAGAACTTTCGGTATGTAAACATTTCAATAAAAATAAAAAAAATAAAAAAGAGCGTCCATGCTGAAAACTTTGGATATCGAAACATTTACAACATTGGGAACAACGAAGTTGGAAATAAGACTTCAAATCTATTCTCCAATGAGACGATGACCTATAAGGTTTTTTTTATTATATAAAAAATAATGTTTTACTTCTGTAGTTCGAACAATATAGATGATGCGAAAATTTATAGTCAAAGGACATATTAATATGAAGTCAACAAATTATCAATCACTGTAGTCCCTCTACGCCTTTGACAGACACTAATAATATGTCACCTTCCATCATTATCATTTTATAACTAAAGAATAATTTACTTGTTATATAAAGACAAATTCATGTCGGCTAGTAGCTAGCTGGACTATAATAACTTAGTTTTTATTAATTTTCTATTTTTTAATAATTATTTTTTATTTCAATTTAATGTAATATGTGGGTTCATTTTTACAACTATTTCAAGTAGAGTGTAGTCTGCATCCATTTATATAAATGGACTAAGAGAACATGTAATTTTGGATATTTTAACACAATTAAATTAAATTGTGATATTAAATTTTTAATTATGTTTAGAGATGTACATTGAGAGGTGTTTTTTAGGATTTAGATGGGTGAGATGTGTCATGTTTGTAACCCATTTAAAAAATTAATTAATATAAAACAAGTAAATATAATGTAGGTTTTCTTTGTATCATAATAATAATAATAATAATAATAATCTAAGGGGCGGTAGGTGTGGGGGAGTGCTTTACAACTCTAGAGGATTAAAGGTTCTATCTTTTGCATGGGTTTTGGGGCTTGCTTCCAATAACCAAGTAGAGGCCATGCCAGCCAATACAGGTAATTTAATTGGATATTTTAACACAATTAAATTAAATTGTGATATTAAATTTTTAATTATGTTTAGAGATGTACATTGAGATGTGTTTTTTAGGATTTATATGTGTGAGATGTGTCATGTTTGTAACCCATTTAAAAAATTAATTAATATAAAACAAGTAAATATAATATAGGTTTTCTTTGTATCATAATAATAATAATAATCTAAGGGGTGGTAGGTGTGGGGGAGTGCTTTACAACTCTAGAGGATTAAAGGTTCTATCTTTTGCATGGGTTTTGGGGCTTGCTTCTAATAACCAAGTAGAGGCCATGCCAGTCAATACAGGTCTAAAATTTATAAAAGCAGAGCAACATGAGGATCTTATCATAATAGGGGACTCATAATTGGTCATAAACGAGCTTCGACATCCGAGAAAACGTCATCGACTAATTTTAGAAAGGAATTATCAAAGAATAATGCAAGAGGGCGAAGGCTGTCCACCATGCAGGAGCCCAATCATTGGGACTCCTGCTTGATGTACCTTGTGGGTATCTCTGACAAACCAGGTATGTCCATACATACTCCCATTCCATCACAATCGCATGTGCCCATACTCCCATTCCATCACAATCGCCATCAGAATGTGCATACATACGATATGGATGGACGACCATTAAGGTGCGTTGTGGATCGTTTGAATTTATTAAAGGCGCGTTAATATTTGAATTTGAATCTTCTGCCAAGATGAATTTTAAAAGTCCCGCCTAGGGCGCTCCATGAATACCCTGAAGCTGTTGTTTCTCTCTGCCCCCAAATGCAAATGCCACGGCCACGAACCAGGCTAAAACTTCGAAATGCTGATGTGCTTCAGATCGGAACTCCGTGGGGTGATGGAACTACATCCATGTCTCAATGTGCAATCCAACCAGGTGAGACATTTATCTATAGATTCGTTGTTTACAGAGTATGTTTGACATATTGAGATGGATTTTCATTGGTTGAGAGCGTGTTCAAAGCTAATACCCTTATATTCTCTTTTTGCAAAGAATGATCAAGACAATTATTACTGATTTTTCTAGCGTTTTTCCCAGATTCATCAACTATTTTTCCTGGAATTTAGAGTTTTGAATTCATCGATTAATTGCAGGATGTGCCGCAATATACCTCACTGGCTCTTCAAGTGGTGTCAAGCAACATATCTTCTACGGTTTATCTGGTCAGTCTATCTAACGATCAGTTCTCTGATCGGCACCATAGTGGCCTTTCCTGAAGCAAACAGAAGCAACGCCAACTCCAACCAGCTGGTAAATGAGATATTCTTCGGAAATAAAAGTTCCTTGACATATTCTACTAAATATGCAAGCCTGCTGCTTTGTTTCCTGTTAGCCTTCATATCTTACATACAGTGTGCTCGTTATTACATTCACGTGAGTTTTCTGATCAGCACACCAAATACAGGTGTCCCTGAAGATTACATCGAAAGGGTGGTGATTAAAGGGAGTAATTTCTGGTCTTTGGGGATAAGGGCTTATTACTTTGTGTTCCCACTTCTGATGTGGATCACTGGCCCCATAGGCATGTTTGTTTGCTAATTGGGCATGATATTTTTTCTGTATTTTCTGGACTTTACGGTGAATCCCATCCCGGCTTTTGGAATTAAGTCATCTTATGCAGCCCAGTGGAATTGGGCGAATAATGTTCTTGCAGTGGAGAAAATTGGAGAGAAATTGTGTTTGTTAATGATTGTATGTCTTCATAACATTCAGAAGCATGTTATTTCTCTGTTAGTAGGGTTGAAATCGCTCTTCTTTCCCATTTAAATTAACGCTCATAATGGATGGCTAATGGCGAGAGTGCCAAATTAACATCTTTTTGGTATTTATTTATTTGCATAAACATTGAATTTGGATCATATCGTTTATTTGACAAGTATTTGGAAACTTGATTTTGGATCTAGTGTACCTTCATGGTCACCCTTGACCCTTGATATGTTAATCATGAAAGAGAATAATCTTTAATTCTAATATTTCAGTTTATTAACATTGCATGTAACATGATGGTGGACATGATGTAGGTATATGTGTATTCATCAATAATACAATGATGTAATATTTTGGTTTATTAACATTGCATGTAAGATGATGGTGGACATGATGTTGGTATATGTGTATTCATCAATAATACAATGATGTGTGATAAGGTTATTGATCACGATGAATATAATCTGAAATGTAACCAAGGGATTACTAAGCACGAATCTAAGAGCTTGTTTATGCCCAAGGCTCATCRTAAGGACTCTCATGGTAAGGAGGGRTAGTTTTGGAAAACATTGGATGCTCACATGGTGGTGGGTGACTCTACAATTCATCAACTATACTATAGGTAAGTGAAATGCTTGCATGTGGATTATGTGTAATACAACATAAAAATGTATTTGATWCATGAGGTGGGCGAAGGCTATCCACCATGCARCAGCCCAATCATTGGGAAGCTGCTGCATGGTGTATTAATTGAGCTRCTGCATGCCCATCCCATGCCATATACCATGCACCATAAAACTCTGATCCMRCATTTTATTTCACRGCGCGTTCATACATGACATGCATGGCATGATATTCYGYCRTCCGGTGATTCCTTCAAACGRCRTCTCCACCTCYTCCGTCAGCGATCAGGTTGACATGGACGTTGTACATCTAAACCATTAACRCTGCAGGTACCTTCCTGAACCATTCCGCATCCATTTAAATTTGAAATTTAAACTAGGCGTGTTTCAATTCAAAATTTGAAATTTAAACTAGGCGCGCTTCATTCGAAAGACAAACGCAGGTTACCTCACGAGAATAGAAATCAAGAATGCTCTGCACTTCAGAGCCAGGCAACGCCCATGAGAAAAGTTTTAATGCCCAATCCAGACAGCCTGTGCTGGCCTTCCCTCTGATGTAGTAGGTTGCGCTTATGCAAGTCTTCATTTGAGCGAAGGAAGGAGCTCCACGGATATATTCTCCTCAAAATTTAGGAGTCATGGTTGCATCCAGCTAAGAATATCTGAGGGTTCTTTGATGCGAATTCGAGTATGGAAAATCATGTAACAAAATTCATGGCGCTTTGTTGAGCTCCAAACTCTACTGGCTCTTCGACTCATAAATGAAAGAACCTTCGTTCCCTTGCCTCGATGCGAAGCCATGTGCCAGTGCTGGGTTTTGTATATGCAAGTGAAAGAGATGCGMTCTGGAGYAATCTCTCAAAGCATCCCTAAGGCCTGTAACCAAACATTTCGAAGAAGCGCATAGTAAATAATTACAAAAAAAACATTGTTGCAGCTCAATGGACGAATAGGTATATCATGGTCCTCTCCTCTCGTCTCGGTTTCACCATTGTGTTCGGCGTTCGAATCTCGGTGAAGTCTGTCAAACATGTTAGAGATGCTCAGAAAATGAGGCCGAGAGCAAGGGGTTCTGCCAGATTCCATTGATGTATGAGAATCCAAACACTTCAATGGTGAAGAAATAGACCGGTTTTGTCATCTGCTGCAATTAGAAAAAACCCCAGTTGAAGAAGAAGAATTCGCTCCGAGTGAGGATTTCATAACTGGTTTCATGAGAAGCCTGGAGGAAGAGATCAACGCGACATGTTCCACCTTTTATGCCCCCAACTCGGAGGATAATTTTTCGGCCTCCGATATCTCTAGCAGCCAAAGCCTCGTTTCAGACTCGGGGATTGATCTGTGCTATCTCTTAGAGGTTTTGGATGATGATCTCGACATTCCCTCAAGCCCTGTTCTGGACTTGAAGGACCAAGTCTGTCAATCTCCCAAGGAAAGCTTGTCCGCCGAGGGTTTTCTGGAAAAATCAGATTTGAAATGCCTCAGTGAAAATTGGCACTTCAAGGACGAGTTTGAAAACTATCAACAATATGCATTGTATGAAGATCCCTGCGATGCGAGCGAGATGCACGATTATATGAACAGAGATTTATTTCGCCCGGACATATTTTTTGATGGGGGATTTTCTGCAGCATGGCCATTCGAAACTGTTGGACGCCCGTAATCAACGCAATGGCTCATCGGGACTGTATAATCATGTACTTTGATCTTATGCAGAATAGATATGGTTGTAATATAGATGCTCTGAACATTTCAACGTCCATAAAATTTTATTCTTTGAATCCGTTGGTAAACTGTGTAGCACAAGTTTTGCCATTGTTGTCGACTTCTAGCATATTAAGAAGTTTTAAAACCACCATTTTCTTGATTGACGGAGCCATACCATCGCCGATTTGTCTTGATCACCACCATGCCTGATGGAAGAGATCATCGGTGTCGAACCAGTTGCAAGGATCAATGCGGTGAATAAAGTGTGCTAGTATAAAGTAATAATCACAAAATGGTGATGGATGCTCCTATGTTATAACAAAGATTAATTTTTAAGAGATTAAGGAAAAAATAAATAATGATGTAATAACATGTTTTAAATTATGAATTTGGTTTTCTCTCATATAAGTTTAAATTATTTAGAAAATGAAGTGTTTGTCCATTTACCTTGGACATCATATTVAAAGTTCATATTTTCAATTTAATTTGCATTTCTCATTTGTATGAATGGCTAATTCCCTTTTTTTTTGGTTGCATATTTCACAATTATTTTGTATTTTAATTAATATTATCAATATATTTATTTTAGTTTAATTATTATGTTTTTATTTAGATGTATTTAAAATATTTTTTTTTGTAAGTTAGAAGTTTTTATTAAAGCTTGTAAGAAAATGATATTACATCTGTTTGTAGCACCTATTTATACGTGGCAGTTGTGTCTTGTTGGGAAACTACAACTACCACTTGTCTAAAAAATAAGAGTAGAACATGCAAGAAAAGAGACTACATTGCCATGCAGGGTGAAATGTTGATTGCTAAACTGAACAGAAAAAACATAGACCAAACTCCCTAGAGCCGGCCAACCTCCCATGGCTACCGAGGTAAAAAAGAGAACATAAACCTGAAGCATAATTGACTAAAAACCTGGATCGAGCCTTGGCCCAGTGAAGGCTTGGTGCACCTGCGATTTTCTCCTTTCGAGCCTATCTCAGTCCGCGATGGCTTGCCAGAGGTCCTGTAGCAAGGACATCAAAAGGTCCACACGGCTCCAGCGTTTTGATTCTCTGATTCGCAGTTCGAGTAAGGATGAATTGACATCCCCTAGGCCCCTCTTGATGTCGTCCAATGAAACCATGATAGTTGCTTGGTTTGCAGAGCTGTCACAAGTTGAACGAAGAGGGGGGGACAACAGAGAGTCAGACGAGGAGGATGGATAAATAGAGGGAGTAGAGGGAGCGAAGAGGGGTGGTGAGGTGGAGAAGATGGAGGTGGAGGAAGACGAGGAGGGGAGGGTGTTGGAGGCGTGAAGCCCAACAAATTACCAAAGGTGTCAAACCACTCAATTCTGTAGGCGAAAGGATTTGAGAGAGGGGATAGGTCCAGGGTGGTCTCATGAAGAAGTTGAGTAGGGGTGGGAGCTTTGACTAGAGTCAGGAAAGGGATGCCTTCAGATTCAGGGGGAGAGTCAAAGTTGGGCACCTCCCTTCCTCTAGCCATGTACCAGGCTGCCTCTCTTTTGGACTTGCCTCTAAGTCGGGGCATGGCGGTGACTACAGTCAACCTGGGATGGAGAGCACAAAGGAGGTGCAAGAAAAAGGAGAGGCACGAACCAAAACTCTGGGAAGCCGAGTGGACGTCGCACCAGGAGGGGAGGAAGTAATTGAGAGCAAGGAAGAGATGGAAATGGAGACGTCGAAAGAGAAAATGAAGATCAGCGCACCCGGGCACGACCTTAGGAGTGTCATTGTTGAGGTGTGGATGGGATTGAGTAAGCATTATGTCCAGCTCCATGAAGTCTCCCACGCAGCTGAGCGTGCAACAAGATGGCTCCAAGTGATGTTTGAAAAGTGACGATGGGAGCTTTAAATCCATGAGGTGATGGATGAGGGGGGGTGGGTCTGATCAGGCACCAAGTCGCTGGTTGTCTAGCCAAGTGGCTTCTCCGTAATCTGTCCATGTTCTGAGCCTGGAAACAACCCATCCGGGGTAGGTGTATTTAAAATATTAATATAAATGAAAATTTGATATTTCATTTTTTATAATAAAAATGGTTTAATAATATTTTGTTAGTATTGGTTACATTAATATTTTATATTAAATCCTTCAATAATATAAAAAGAATTAGTGTAATAAATAAGATGATAGTATTTATTTTTTGTTAATTTATAATTAAAACAGGTCTAAAAAAAATGAATTTTTTTTAAGAAAATCTTAATGTTATTACACAAATCTTGTAAAAAATTGATATTTAAAAAATAATATATAAAAAAATATGTTCGCATCTCATTAACATAGTTTCCAAAATAATTATTAACCAACTTAAAATATCTAATGTATTATAACTCAATACAAATGTTAACCATGATATATATGTTATCTAATTCTAGTTATTTTGAGAATTACATCTCAATTCAAGTTATCATACAATCTTTTTCAATTTATATTGGTTTTCTTATACTTATTTTCAAGAAGTGGTCTACTTTCACTATCACTTGATTGTTGTYCATGAATATGAATATRAGGTGTTTTTTTTTTATATAATGCTTCACTAGGGCMAAKATTGTATGTGAATTGTTCAATTTGTGCTCCATGTTCTTTTATCTTAGACGTGAATTGAACATACTATCTCACCAATATAAGACTTGCCATATGAGCATGAAATTTCAAACTCATTTCCATGTATGGGATCCACTTAATTCTTCACTATTTTAAGGAGTTTGTGAATTGTGTTTGGGGGAGAAAACATAGTCTTGATGTGTTTTCTCTTTAGAATCCTAGAAATCTTGTCCACTATTCTTTGTATATAAGGAAGTAAAACCTTCTACATCAA
>JZKD02S1347578.1:132842-143467 GCA_000966675.3 Picea glauca | reverse complement strand
CCTAGAAAAAGGAAAAAAGAGGTTTGGAAAAAGGTGGCATGAAAATATTGGGTAACTCAAGAGCAAGAGCATCGTCCATAAAGGCACTCATAGAGATGGATTTATGACACCATAATCCATGAAGTAAGCCCTCAACCATATCATTTTCCAACTTACTCTTGGTGGGGTTTTACTTTCCCTTGTCACTCTTCAGACCTATCTCTTCACCTAGGTTATTTTATTTCATGTCTAGGTGGCACACCTAATAGGGATGGATGAAGACCCTCCCATACTTAAACTTGGTAACTCACATGGGGTCCTAGGCTGGTGTGATGCTTGAAGGGGATACTGAAGTGGATTATCTTTTATGGCTTATATCTTAAGTTGCAACTTACTTTGTATGTTGCAAGGACTGATGTCTCTTATGAACTTTGGCTAACCATGTTTTATACTTTGGCTTTTTTAGGATACCCCTGACATGGTTCTTGAGGGACATCCTTGGCTTGTACCTAGGACACAAGGGTTGGTTCATCTATCTTCCAGGTTCACCTCCTCCTAGCATTCACTCCTCGAAGACCACAATGGATAGATAAACAACCCAACCCTCATTTTTTTGGATGAACACAGGACAAATCTTGTAACTGCAGTTGGGATCCTGATAGGACTGAAAGAAGGATGCCACCCTGTCTAGGAGAAAGGTTGACTCTCAACAAGTCAATTTGGAATCAAAAGATATTATACATAGGTTATGAGTGATGGCAGGAGGCCTCTTCCATGGCCACCGATCATGAGAAGCTTCATTCAGGGCCTAAGGCTCTTGATTTCATCCCCCAAGCATTGTGAAGTCCTTAATATGTATCTATGGTATATATACCAGTATATATATTAAGTATATATACCAACACATATACCATGTATATGTTGATATATATTGGTATATATACTTAGTATATATATCGATATATATACTTAGTATATATACCGATATATATACTTGTATATATACCGGTATATATACATAGTATATATGTCGGTATATATACTTAGTATACATACCGATATATATACTTAGTATATATATATTGGTATATATGTCAGTATATATAGAAGAATATATATCGGTATATATACTAGGTATATATACTAAGTATATATACTAGGTATATGTGTCGGTATATATAATCAATATATATATCAGTATATATACTGGTATATATACTGGTATATATATCGGTATATATACTCAGTATATATACCTATATATATACCTGTATATATGCTCAGTATATATATCGATATATATACTCAGTAAATAAACTAGTATATATACCTATTATATATATCGGTATATATACTAATACCTAGTACATATATACCTCCTAACATATACTATATTAAGTATATATATATTAGGTATATTTACTTAGTATATTATAGACTCATATATACTAAGTATATATACCAGCATATATACTCAGTATATATATCGGTATATATACTTGTATATATACCGGTATATATACTTGTATATATACCTATATATCTCATATATACTAAGTATATATACCGACATATATACCTAGTATATATACTGGTATATATACTAAATATATATATCGACATATATACTCAGAATATATACCAGCATATATACTTGTATATATACCAGTATACATACTATTACCGGTATATATACTAGTCTCAGAGTGATCGAGTGCGGGGTTGATAAGGGACTCCAATAGAGGAAACTCTAAGAGGAGATATGGACCATAGATAGGGATAGATCTCTACCATTAATTTGTAAGTGGCGAGAATAAATATCAGTTGTTGATTTGGTGCAATAAGAGATCTTGGCCCTTCATTGGAGTAGGATAGGATGGCATTCAAAGACAAATTCCAAATAAACAGGGATCTTTGATCTATTGGAGGGCTGATGGATGAATCTCGACCATTGTGGTTGAGTGAGGAAAAATGGTTTCAGCTCTTGGTTCCATTCCTTATCCTACGAGCGCAAGGAGAGAGAAGATGACATTGACATGACGTGTCATGCCAACATGGCAATCGACATGATTGTTAGAGTGACATGTGTCAACAATGTATTCGACTGAGGAACACCTGTGTACTGGAGAGGGTTGGAAACCAATAGATCTGTGATCACGATCTAAACTGTTAGATTCGAATATAGGGAAATTATCCTAACCATTCTTCGGAGAACATTGTTCGAAGTCTATTATGGATTCATAGAAGATGCTGATCCAGATGGATCTCAATGGCCATCCAACTCTTCCACTAAATCACCATTTTGAGCCTGTGGTTTTGATAAACCATGATATTCACCCTTTTGATGGGGAATGGAATGTAATGTCATCTTAATTTGTTAATTACATATATCATTTAATGATTTCCTAGTTGTATTATGTACATGCCTACATCATAGTGTTAATGCACTGGATCCCATTAGAATTTTGCAGTTAAGTGCGCACATGCTAGAGTAGTATTGGGATGGGTGACCGCCTGGGAAGTCCTAGTGTTTTACATGCCTATGGCATTTTATAAACTTAGTCCAATTTATCCCACATGCATCATTGGAAATGTCCTCCTCTCACTCTCTCATATATAATTGAGGTGAAGAAGGCCCTTTAAGCATGCAATGGAGTGTGATGTAAAGCTTCATGTGAATGAAGCGTAGCCAACATCTCTTTCTTTTTAGAGATAAGCTACCCCATTTTTCCAGTTTGTGTTCTACAATGTTTTTTCTATCTTATTCAGTAATAGAAGTTGGGTTTCATTGTATTTCTGTGTTCTCTTCTATATTTTTGTGTATTTCATTGTTATATCTTGGCTATATTTCTGCTTTCATGTCGTTCTAAAATAATTCAGGTCAGATGTACTCCGAAGGAGCTTCGAGAGGAGATATGTATCGTTGATCTGTCAATATCAAAGGAGCTCAGAGAAGCAATAAGGACCATTGATCTGTCAATATCAGAGGGACTCAACGAACAATCTGGATCATTGATCTTTAGTTAAGGGCTCATGAGGATGACATGGATGGTGCCACATGTTGAGCATAGAAGGTGTCACTTGACATAGTGATTTGGCACTTGTAAGTGAGTTTTTGTGGGAAATACAAAATCCACGTGTTAGGTGGAAATGGTGCCATGTGTCATGCAGATATGACATCACATTCCCAAGTAGTGACATGTGTCACCAAGGGATTTTCCAATGGGATGAAGGTGGGTCCTAATTGGATGAAGAGGTCCTAATTGGCATATACGGAGGCGTGCATGTACGGAAGTGTGCATATACGGAAGGTGCATATACGGAAGGTGCATATATGGAAGCAAGCATATACAGAAGCAAGCATATACGGAAGCTGCATATACAGAAGAGCGCATATACGGAAGGTGCATATACAGAAGCGCACATATACAAAAGCGTGCATATACGGAAGATGCATATATGGAAGCGCGCATATACTGACGGTGCATATACATAAGCGCACATATACGGAAGCGTGCATATACGGAAGGTGCATATATGGAAGCACGCATATACGGAAGGGTGCATATATGGAAGCGCGCATATACGGAAGCTGGTGCATATACGGAAGGGCACATATACGGAAGCTGCGCATATACGAAAGCGTGCATATACGGAAGCTGCACATATACAAAAGCGTGCATATACGGAAGGGCACATATACAGAAGGTGCATATACGGAAGCTGCGCATATATGGAAGCGTGCATATACGGAAGCGTGCATATACGGAAGGTGCATATACGGAAGCGCGCATATACGGAAGGGTGCATATACGAAAGCACGCATATACAGAAGCTGCTGCATATACAGAAGCGCTCATATACGGAAGCTGATGCATATACAGACGCGCGCATATACGGATGACGCGTGCATATATGGAAGCGTGCATATACAAAAGCTGCACATATACGAAAGCTGCGCATATACGAAAGGTGCATATACGGAAGCGTGCATATACGAAAGTTGCGCATATACGGAAGCGTGCATATACGGAAGCTGCGCATATACGGAAGCTGCGCATATACGGAAGCTGCATATACGGAAGGTGCATATACAGAAGGTGCATATACGGAAGCGCGCATATACGGAAGGGTGCATATACGGAAGAGCGCATATATGGAAGCTGCTGCATATACGGAAGCGCGCATATACGGAAGCGTGCATATACGGACGCTGCATATACGGATGACGCGCGCATATACGAAAGCGTGCATATACGGAAGCGTGCATATACGAAAGATGCGCATATACGGAAGCTGCACATATACAAAAGGTGCATATACGGAAGCTGCGCGCATATACGAAAGTGTGCATATACAGAAGTTGCGCATATACGGAAGCTACATATACAGAAGGGCACATATACGGAAGCGCACATATACGAAAGCTGCGCATATACGGAAGCGTGCATATATGGAAGCTGCGCATATACGGAAGGGCACATATACGAAAGCTGCGCATATACGGAAGCATGCATATACGGAAGGGTGCATATATGGAAGGTGCATATACCGAAGTTGCGCATATACAGAAGGGTGCATATACGAAAGTGCGCATATACCGAAGCACGCATATACCGAAGCTGGTGCATATACGGAAGCGCGCAAATACGGACGTGCGCATATATGGAAGTGTGAATATACGGAAGGTTTGCGCATATACGGAAGCGCGCATATACGGAAGGGCACATATACCGATGGCGCATATACAGAAGGTGCATGCATATACGGAAGCGCGCATATATGGAAGCGTGCATATATGGAAGGGCACATATACTGATGGCGCATATATGGAAGGTGCACGCATATACGGAAGCGCGCATATATGGAAGCGTGCATATACGGAAGGGCACATATACCGATGGCGCATATACGGAAGCGTGCATATACAGAAGGACACATATACTGATGGCACATATACGGAAGCGCGCATATATGAAAGTTGTGCATATACGGAAGCTGCACATATACGGAAGGTGCATATACGGAAGGGCACATATACAGAAGCTGCACATATACGGAAGCGCGCATATACGGAAGCTGTCCATATACGAAAGGTATACGAAAGGTGCATATACGGAAGCTGCGCATATACAGAAGCGTGCATATACGGAAGCTGCATATACGGAAGCTGGTGCATATACGAAAGCACGCATATACGGAAGCTGTGCATATACGGAAGCGCGAATATATGGAAGCTGGTGCATATACGGAAGCTGGCATATACGGAAGCGCGAATATATGGAAGTTGGTGCATATACAGAAGCTGGCATATACGGAAGCGTGCATATATGGAAGGTGCATATATGGAAGCGTGCATATACAGAAGCGCACATATATGGAAGCGTGCATATACAGAAGCGCACATATACGGAAGCATGCATATACGAAAGTTGCGCATATACGGAAGGTGCATATACGGAAGGGCGCATATACGAAAGTTGCGCATATACAGAAGTGCGCATATATGGAAGGGTGCATATACGGAAGCTGGCGCATATACGGAAGCTGGGTGATAAAGTGGCAACGAGATGAGCAGGAACGTGCACTCACAGAAACACGTGTGTGTTTCTAGGAACAAACACATGTTCCCGATGTGACAGGTCTGAAAAACCCCGAACCTCCACTCAACAAGCCACATAGGAACATTCCCAAGAACACGTGCGTGTTCTTAAGAATGTGTGTGCGTTCTCAAGAATGTGTGCGCGTTCTCAAGAACATGTGCTCTTTCCTAAAAAACACGTGTACAAGAACATATGCATGTTCTTAAAAAAAATGGAACAAAAATAATGTCCCCTNAGAAGAAGAATTCGCTCCGAGTGAGGATTTCGTAACTGGTGTCATGAGAAGCCTGGAGGAAGAGATCAGCGCGACATGTTCCACTTTTTATGCCCCCAACTCGGAGGATAATTTGTCAGCCTCCGATATCTCTAGCAGCCAAAGCCTCATTTCGGACTCGGGGATTGATCTGTGCTATCTCTTAGAGGCTTTGGATGATGATCTCGACATTCCCTCAAGCTTCGTTCTGGACTTGAAGGACCAAGTTTGTAAATCTCCCAAGGAAAGCTTGTCCGCTGAGGGTTTTCTGGAAAAATCGGATTTGAAATGCCTCAGTGAAAATTGGCACTTCAAGGACGAGTTTGAAAACTATCAACAATATGCATTGTATGAAGATCCCTGCGATGCGAGCGAGATGCACGATTATATGAATAGAGATTTATTTCGCCCAGACATATTTTTTGATGGGGGATTTTCTGCGGCATGGCCATTCGAAACTGTTGGACGCCCGTAATCAACGCAACGGCTCATCGGGACTGTATAATCATGTACTTAGATCTTATGCAAAATAGATATGGTTGTAATATTGATGCTTTGAACATTTCAACGTTCAGAAAATTTTATTCTTTGAATCCATTGGTAAACTGTGCAGCACAAGTTTCGCCATTACGAAAGCGCGGATATACTGATGGCGCATATACACAAGCGCACATATACGAAAGCGTGCATATAAGGAAGGTGCATATACGGAAGCACGCATATACGGAAGGGTGCATATACAGAAGCGCGCATATACGGAAGCTGGTGCATATATGGAAGGGCACATATACGAAAGCTGCACATATACAGAAGCGTGTATATACGGAAGCTGCACATATACGGAAGCGTGCATATACGGAAGGGCACATATATGGAAGGTGCATATACGGAAGCTGCGCATATACGGAAGCTACGCATATATGGAAGCGTGCATATACGGAAGGTGCATATATGGAAGCGCACATATACGGAAGGGTGCATATACGAAAGCACGCATATACGGAAGCTGCTGCATATACGGAAGCACACATATACGAAAGCTGATGCATACACGGAAGCGCGCATATACGGACGCACACATATACGAACGCTGCATATACGGATGACGCACGCATATACGGAAGCGTGCATATACGGAAGCTACACATATACAAAAGCGTGCATATACGGAAGCTGCACATATACGGAAGTTGCATATACGAAAGGGCACATATACAGAAGCGCGCATATACGGAAGCGTGCATATACAGAAGGGCACATATACGGAAGCTGCGCATATATGAAAGCACGCATATACGGAAGGGTGCATATATGGAAGGTGCATATACCAAAGCTGCACATATACGGAAGCGCGCATATACGAAAGGGCACATATACGGAAGCTGTGCATATACGGAAGGTGCATATATGGAAGGGCACATATACAGAAGTTGCGCATATACAGAAACATGCATATACGGAAGCTGCGCATATACAAAAGGTATACGGAAGGTGCATATACGGAAGCTGTGCATATACGGAAGGTGCATATACGGAAGCAAGCATATACAGAAGCGAGCATATACGGAAGCTGCATATACAGAAGAGCGCATATACGAAAGGTGCATATACAGAAGCGCACATATACGAAAGCGTGCATATACAGAAGCGCACATATACGAAAGCGTACATATACGGAAGCTGCGCAAATACAGAAGATGCATATATGGAAGCGCACATATACAGAAGCGTGCATATATGGAAGGTGCATATACGGAAGCACGCATATACAGAAGGGTGCATATACGGAAGCACGCATATATGGAAGCTGGTGCATATATGGAAGGGCACATATACGGAAGCTGCATATATACGGAATCGTGCATATACGGAAGCTGCACATATACGGAAGCGTGCATATATGGAAGGGCACATACACGGAAGGTGCATATACGGAAGGGCACATACACGGAAGGTGCATATACGGAAGTTGCGCATATACGGAAGCGTGCATATACGGAAGGTGCATATACGGAAGGGTGCATATACAAAAGCGTGCATATACGGAAGCTGCTGCATATACGGAAGCGCGCATATACAGAAGCTGCTGCATATATGGAAGCGCGCATATACGGATGCGTGCATATACGGACGTGCGCATATACAGATGCTGCATATACGGATAACGAGGGCATATACGGAAGCGTGCATATGTGGAAGCTGCGCATATACGGAAGGTGCATATACGGAAGCGTGCATATACGAAAGCTGCGCATATACAGAAGCGTGCATATACAAAAGCTGCACTTATACGGAAGCTGCATATACGGAAGGGCACATATATGGAAGCACGCATATACGGAAGCTGTGCATATACGGAAGCGTGCATATACGGAAGGGCACATATACGGAAGTTGCACATATACGGAAGCACGCATATACAGAAGGGTGCATATATGGAAGGTGCGCATATACAGAAGCGTGCATATACGAAAGGGCACATATACAGAAGTTGCGCATATACGGAAGCACGCATACACGGAAGGGTGCATATATGGAAGGTGCATATACCGAAGCTCCGCATATACAGAAGGGTGCATATACGGAAGCGCGCATATACCGAAGCATGCATATACAGAAGCGTGCATATACAGAAGCTGGTGCATATACATAAGCGCGCATATACAGAAGCGCGCATATACGGACGTGCGCATATATGGAAGTGTGAATATACGGAAGGTGCACGCATATACGGAAGCGCACATATACGGAAGGGCACATATACAGAAGCGTGCATATATGGAAGGTGCATATACGGAAGCATGCATATACAGAAGGGTGCATATACGGAAGCACGCATATATGGAAGCTGGTGCATATATGGAAGGGCACATATACGGAAGGTGGTGCATATATGGAAGGACACATATACGGAAGCTGCATATATACAGAAGCGTGCATATACGGAAGCTGCACATATACGGAAGCGTGCATATACGGAAGGGTACATACATGGAAGGTGCATATACAGAAGGGCATATATACGGAAGCGTGCATATACGAAAGTTGCGCATATACGGAAGCGTGTATATACGGAAGGTGCATATACAGAAGCGTGCATATACGGAAGGGTGCATATACGAAAGCGCGCATATACGGAAGCTGATGCATATATGGAAGCGCGCATATATAGAAGCTGCTGCATATACGAAAGCGCACATATACGGACGTACGCATATACAGATGCTGCATATACGGATAACGGGCACATATACGGAAGTGTGCATATGCGGAAGCTGCGCATATACGGAAGCTGCGCATATACGGAAGCTGCGGATAACGGGCACATATACAGAAGCGTGCATATATGGAAGGTGCGCATATACAGAAGCGTGCATATACAGACGCTGCACTTATACGGAAGCTGCATATACGGAAGGGCACATATACGGAAGCACGCATATACGGAAGCTGCGCATATACGGAAGCGTGCATATACGGAAGGGCACATATACGGAAGTTGCGCATATACGAAAGCACGCATATACGAAAGGGTGCATATATGGAAGGTGCATATACCGAAGCTCCGCATATACGAAAGGGTGCATATACGAAAGCGCGCATATACCGAAGCACGCATATACAGAAGCGTGCATATACGGAAGCTGGTGCATATACAGAGGCGCGCATATACGGAAGCGCACATATACGGACGTGCGCATATATGGAAGTGTGAATATACGGAAGGTGCGCGCATATACGGAAGCGCACATATACGAAAGGGCACATATACCGATGGCGCATATACAGAAGCATGCATATACGGAAGGTGCGTGCATATACGGAAGCGCGCATATATGGAAGCACACATATACTGAAGGGCACATACACTGATGGTGTATATACGGAAGCGCACATATACGGAAGGGCACATATACTGATGGCGCATATACGGAAGGGCACATATACTGATGGCGCATATACGAAAGCACACATATACGGAAGGGCACATATACTGATGGCACATATACGAAAGCGCACATATACGAAAGCTGTGCATATACGAAAGTTGTGCATATACAGAAGGTGCATATACGGAAGGGCACATATACGGAAGCGTGCATATACGGAAGCTGCGCATATACAGAAGGTATACGAAAGGTGCATATACGGAAGGCGCGCATATACGAAAGGTGCATATACGGAAGGGTGCATATACGAAAACGCGCATATACGAAAGCTGGTGCATATACCGAAGCGTGCATATACAGAAGCACGCATATACGGAAGCACGCATATACGAAAGCTGCGCATATATGGAAGCGCGCATATATGGAAGCTGGTGCATATACAAAAGCTGGCATATACGGAAGCGCGCATATATGGAAGGTGCATATACGGAAGCGTGCATATACAGAAGCGCACATATACGGAAGCGTGCATATACGGAAGTTGCGCATATACAGAAGGGTGCATATACGGAAGCTGGCACATATACGGAAGCTGGGTGATAAAGTGGCAATGAGATGAGCAGGAACGTGCACTCGCAGAAACATGTGTGTGTTTCTAGGACCAAACACATGTTCCCGATGTGACAGGTCTGACAAACCCCGAACCTCCACTCAACAAGCCACATAGGAACATTCCCAAAAAGACGTGCGTGTTCTCAAGAATGTGTGCGCATTCTCAAGAACACGTGCTCTTTCCTAAAAAACACGTGTACAAGAACATATGCATGTTCTTAAAAAAAATGGAACAAAAATAATGTCCCCTCTTTAGGAACATGAGTGTGTTCCTAAAGTGCACACATG
>JZKD02S1347578.1:116421-132832 GCA_000966675.3 Picea glauca | reverse complement strand
GTTCCGATCCGAAGCACATCAGCATTTCGAAGTTTTAGCCTGGTTCGTGGCCATGGCATTCGCATTTGGGGGCAGAGACAAACAACAGCTTCAGGGTATTCATGGAGCGCCCTAGCCAGGACTTTTAAAATTCATCTTGGCGGAAGATTCAAATTCAAATATTAACGCGCCTTTAATAAATTCAAACGATCCACAACGCACCTTAATGGTCGTCCATCCATATCGTATGTATGCACATTCTGATGGCGATTTTGATGGAATGGGAGTATGGACACATGCGATTGTGATGGAATGGGAGTATGTATGGACATACCCGGTCTGTCAGAAATACCCACAAGGTACATCAAGCAAGAGTCCCAATGATTGGGCTCCTGCATGGTGGATAGCCTTCACCAATGCAAGAGGGGGGGGGGATTTCCACTTGCTTCAATTATTTCATGTCTCCAGACTTCAAAACTCTAGGGCATACACATTGGCGAAATCATCCCGATCCCTCGAGCAGGGGCAACTTAAAGTTAACGATGTTCTTTCTGTCCATCTTATTCCTTTATATGTCAGGATTACCTTATAAAAAAATCAGGAAACTATATGAATTCTTTGTTCCAACCCAAAGCAAGTTTAAATATTAAAAAAGTGGGGGAAATCTCAATCACAAGAAACGTGGTTAAAGGCGGTTCTCGGGCACTCCTTTTATCAAACATGAAGCACCGTCATTTCCTTGTACCATGACTCAACATTGCCGCCTCTCATCAATTCGTACCACCTAGTACGTGCAAATCCTCTCCCCCGCTAACATTTATATCCTACTCATGGTGATGATGGCTTCACGATGTGGGATTTACAGCTCACACACAAAGTTGGTATGTCGATGTTCTGTTTGATTCATGAACCATCTCGCTTCATCATGTGACTTAACCATTGTATTCTCGACGGGAGGTGTGATTCCACTATGAGTGAATGTGCTTCAAACTCTCTTCACAGGTTGGAGGAACTTGTAATCAACTCGGTGAACATGATGTATGGGAGTGTAGCTTGGCGTTGTGGCCCAAACCCTTGCCATTTCTCTATTTTTACGTTGCGGGACTTGTAGGCTGACTTGGGAGAACAAAGATGTGAAATGGATCATGTCAAGGCGAAGCTAGAATACCATGCCCAAAAACATGACCAAAAGACTTGCATCATACTCAAAGTTGTGAACAAGTGGAAAGAGAAATTCGGGTTGTTCGTCAGGAAAATCAGGAAATCAGACATCAGTGGCTGCAAAATCAAGCAAATGTGCCATCACCAACCTCCTCTCATGGATCCAAAGTTCAAGACGTGGACCAACAACATCAGGTTGGAGCAGAACAACAAATGGAGATAGACCAGTAATGGATAGTAGATACTACTCTCAAATTAAAATAAACATGTTTTTATGATATGTAAGGTCATCTTTTTGTTGCACTCTTATTTTAGAATTTACACCTGACAAAGAGACACTCTATCATATGTTAAAGTAGGAAATTTTATATGGCCAAAAAATGAAATCTTTGTTGTTAGAAAACATGATTTTATTTTTGAACTCTTTGTATCTCTTTGTTAATTTAGCCTCTGCTGCAACACTCTTTTTTAATATAAATGAGCCATTCTTAATTAAAAAAATTAAAAAAAATAATAATAATCTAATTTTAAGGTCCCAGCGAAGCCAGACACCAAATTGATGTATGAGACCCCCTTGTTTGTGGGACAAGGGACCCCCTCGATGCAACAAACATAAATACAATTATGAAATAGATTAGATTAAATTTTACAACCCAATGGAATTTCATTCATACATTTTTTTTGTTTCTCTTTTATTCTTTGTAGTCAATTAATTTAGTACAGTACATACATAGAGTAAAATCCTCAAGTGTAGATAAGAGCTACATCATGACCTCTGTATTATGTTCATTTTAAATAATAAAAATTGCATGAGTTATGTGTAGTTACCTACAATAGAGAGTTAGAACTTTATAAAGAAGTCTTTTACACATAGAATTATGGCTTACTCGCTAGTGCTACAAAATGATAGAACTCCCTCATAATTAAACAACATTGTTGAAAGTAAAGTGAAATGCAAAAGCTCCAATGCAATAGAAATGAAATAGATACTGAAAGATAGATTAAATGTTGGAAAACAACCCTATCCTACAACGTTTTGAATCGTAACAACAACTCCCCTACCAAACATAGGTTTAGGATATGCTAGTGAAGGAATCAATCATACTAACAACATTAAACATATCCACACCATAAATTACACATGCAATGCAAAACAAATGTGAAGGTACATTCACCAAAAACCTATCCAAGAGAGCCTTTCCCTAGGAGGATTGGGAAATCCCTTCTCTACGACTTGGATTAACTCAGAATAATAGTTCTCTTTTTATTTCATCGAACACTTCAAGATTACAAACTCTAATTTGTAGCTCTCTAACCTTCACTATAAGCAAGCTTCAAAACCTGTCAGTGTCTACCCTAACTGAGCTGCAAATGAGCATATTTATACTAAGAGAGCCTTGGAGTCTTGTCGAGGAATTCCAAGATGTGCATTACAGTCTTACCCCTAAATTCACTGTTTTCCTTCGCATTAGTTAAGGTGACTTGTTGAAGAATGAGATTTGGTGTGCATGATCCTTCTTTAATGTGAAAACAAGTGATCTAGTAGAGAGTGTAAAGTGTGCCACACAATTGGTCAATTTAGTATGACATCATGTTGAATAATGGATAATCTAGTTCTACAAAAAATAAAAAATAAAAAAAATAGTCAACCATAATATAATAATAGTAAAAAATGAAAAGAGGGAATCATTATAATAAAATAAAATGTAGATCAATCTTAACTCTAGGTCTATTGAGTGCTAAGAGGGATAAGTACCTTGAGGTGCAAATCATTTTAGAGTGCAAAACTTTAAAAAAAGTTTGCACCTCGAGATATTTGATCCTTCTTGGTGCTAGATAAATCATGAGTTAAAATTAATGTATACCGATAAATATTTCAAAGGTAGGTTAGTGTTCACATGCCTCATTGGTGATGATTCATACAATTTGGCTTATTTAGAGGTCATGAAATCTTAACCAAGGTTGAAATTTAAAAGGCAAAATCATTCTTATGAGGCATTTTACATGTCAAATATAATTAAAAGTTTTATTAAGTTGTTTGCTTAAACTAGCAAAGTTATCCACCAAAACATTTTTTCATCGGTAAAATGTTATTCAATACGTTATTTATACGTCAAACTTTCAAACCCTAAAGTTAACATATGTTTTAATTGAATTGAAATATGGTTCTTTATGGTTCTCGAAAATAATGTAAAATTTGAGGCAAACAACTAGTTCTAGTGGTTCCAAGTTTTAATACTCACCATGATGAGAAAAACATAGGTGCTAGTGGTTGATAGAGGGCACTTCTTATAATACATTTTAAAAACCAACTTTCCTTGTACCTATTTCCTTAGCAATATTTTAGATACGAGTATTAATCCATATGCCAAGATTTTGAAAATAATGTTGACACTTGCAATATAGTGGGAAATTCATTTAATGTTGTATTAAGAGTATTGAGGTACTCTATAGCCTAATATGACATATCTTGTGACTATGTACATACGTGTCACCATCTAAAAAAATTAAATCATCATAGATTCATCTTAAACCTAGATTTATGAAGCG
Source organism: Picea glauca (assembly GCA_000966675.3). Taxonomy (NCBI): domain Eukaryota; kingdom Viridiplantae; phylum Streptophyta; class Pinopsida; order Pinales; family Pinaceae; genus Picea; species Picea glauca. The sequence continues at coordinate 129,142 of JZKD02S1347578.1, read as the reverse complement.
ATGAGATGGATCAAATTTCTTGAGGTGTAAATTTTTTAATCATTTAATTCCATCATGTATCAATTTCTTCATATTAAATGATAAAAAAATTTCCACCTCAAGAATTTCTATGCTGGTCCATAAACATTCTAGAATTACATTTACTCATGGTGAAAGAGCTCCTCTCTACCCAAAAAAAAAAAGAAAAAAAGAAAAGGATGTTAAAACCCTAGATCCATTTGGTGAATTCCATCCTTTAAAAATTTTAGCAGGTGGCCTCTAAACTTACTAACTTTACAACCAATGATGGTTAAGGTGGATACTGGACACTAAATGTAAAGTTATTTGGTTTCCCAAACCCACCAACACTCTAAAAACTAAAAATAAAAACTAAAAATTTACATGACAATCAAACATTGCAAGCTAAATCTAAAGCATATTTTTAAGTAATAGAAGGATGTTACTCCTATTCAAACTAGTAATGGACACATGGAGATTAATGGACATATGGGGATTAATGAGAAAGGTAAGTGAAGGTTCCAACATGGCTAATTCAACCTTATTATGAAAAAGGGATATATATATATAGCTTGATATATAAGGCTCATAAACTTTCTAATTATGGTTGCATAGAGTAAGATAACCATATTACAATATTAAAACAAGGTCAGTTAGTACTGTACACAAAGCCTACGAGAGCAGAGGTGCCAAGTGGATCGAGAATTTGGAATGTTAGTCTTAGAGTTTGAAAAATCCCAACCTTGAAATAGTCAACGGTTTGACATCAGGCTAGACATTCAAAAGAACATGGCTGCCGGGAAGGAATGAAATTGGAGTCAATGTACTCTACAATCTCAAAGACAAACGTGAGTGAATTGTGGGAGGAAAAGGGGACACGTGTGCAATTATTGTTCTAGCTCTACCACGTGGAACCATCTTTAAAGACTATGTCCATTTCCATAAATATAATATAATAGAATAAAGAAAGGTTAATTTACTTTTTTTGTGAATACATGTTCGTGATGACTATAGGCCAGTTGGACCATAATAACCTACTCTCTTTATATAAAGGCAAAGTCGGGCCCACTAGTAGCAAGCTTGACCTTAATAACTTAATTTTTAATAATTATTCTTAACTAACTTTTTAGGTTATTTTTTATAACTATTATTTATTTTAATTTATTATTAGTAGGTTAGTGCTGCAGATGTTTCCTTGGTGAGATTCATACAACTTGACTTCTTTATATCTTGTCTTCTTCAGCAATATCAATCACTAGAAAACAAATATTAATTATTAAAAAAATAATTAGGTAAAGTAACTAATACTAATTATTAAAAAACTAATTAGATAAAGTTTTTATGTTAAAAAGTGATTCGCACTTTTATTTTCAAATGTATGTATGTTTTAACGGAACTTTATTATTACACGTTATTTTTTAAAATTAAGTGGATACAGTTTTTAGAGGCAAAAAGTGATTCTCATTAGTGTCGATTGATTTTAGTGGTTGATATTATATACTAGCACAATCATAAATTAGTGGTTGATATTATATACTAACACAATCATAAATTAGTGGTTGGTGAAAGCCGAAGCCTATGAATTACTCATATTGTTAAATTACTCATATTGTTAAATTGGTAAATATTAAATGGTTGCCTTTCACATTCACATCTCTTCACTATGTAACAAAACTTTAATCTTTGTTAATCACTCATATGTGGCAATCAATTAGCCATCATAGTAAATTTTAAATATGATCAAGAAAAAGTAAAAAAATAAACAATCCATTTATATATATTTAAAAATTCAATTTAAGCAATGTAAAATTGTGATTTTGCCAACAATTTTGTTGGAGGATTCTTGTAATAATTGCAAGAAAACATATTTAATATTAAATTAATTCTTTCATATTATCAGCTAGCCACCATAGTAAATTTTAAATATGATCAAGTAAAAATAAAAAAATAAACATGTAAATGGATGCCTTTATAATAGTGAGGAAGTTAGTGGTTGAAATCACAACCATTGATTTATTGGGACTACTAAGAATATTCGATCAATATTTAATCTTGTCCATACAAAACTGATTATTTCATCTCCATTTTAGGACGTTGAATCCATTTATATATATTTAAAAACTCAATTTAAGTAATGTAAAATTGTGATTTTCCCTACAATTGTGTTGCGGGATTCTTGTAATAATTGCAAGAAAACATATTTAATATTAAATTAATTTTTTTATATTAAATAATAAAAAAGTACTCTCACTACTTAACAAATCTAGGTTTAAGATGAATTTAATAAATCTAGGTTTAAGATGAATTTAGGTGGGTTTAATTTTTGTGTCCAAAAACACTTTCTATAATCCAATATAAGGGAGATGTGGAAGGTGTAATTTTTTTTTGTTAAATATCATTTTTGGGATTAGCTACTTAAACTAAGTCATTAATCTATGACACATATCCATGGAATGGGGTGAAGAAGTGAGATTAAAACTAGCAAACAATGGAATGAATCTCATAGTATGGATTTAGCTTGCAGTCACCCATCCCAAGACTCCTCTTACTAACTCTTAAATGTGAAGTTTTCCCACAATCAAACTCACTTAGCTTTCTACCCCATTTACATAAACTTTAGTAAGTATTATACTCAATTTAGAGTAATTTAAAAGTGAAACTTTTTTAAATTGAAAAAAATGTTTACAACTCAAGAAATTTATCCTTTTCAATACTTCAAATACTTCAATATCAAATACACCTAACAACCAACCGTCCTACCATTAACAACCAGGAGAAACACCACACCTATGAAATCATGAAAATACCTTTTCTCATTTACCTCCCTTGAATTACCATTATCCATATAAATAGCTCTGGCCTTCCTCTACTCTCATCTCTTCTCCCTATCCAGATCGGTGCCCATGATCCCAGAAGCTCAACCTCATTGGAAGAATCAGCTTCATCAGAGGTCGAGAGCCCATCCAACACTATACATCTAGATGGGTGCCCCAAACCCAAAAAGCCCAAAAGCGATTTCATAAGAGGATCAAGGACTAAACGTAGCCCAAACCATTGAAAAAAATGTTTACAACTCAAGAAATTTATCCTTTTCAAATACTTCAATACATGATAGAAGAATAATTAAAAATAAATTTACATTAATTTAAATTTTTCAAAATTATTTATTTTTTATTATTATAAAATGTAAAATAACATATAACGTTAAATCACTTCACATTCTATAAAAAAAATTCAAAACTTATCATAAAATTTGATTGATAAAAATGCATGGAAATTCCAAACACTGATTCTTACGCTATAGCCCACTGCTGAAGTTGCGGTACGTCACGAAAAAGGTCAAAAAAAAATACTCCACACCCTCTCCAAAAAATACACCCACAACTACACGCGCGCATGCATGGTTGTGTCTTAAATAATGCTGAATATTGAACGCCGTCGCCTTTGACTACAAACATAAAAACGTGAGTATATATATATATATATATATATATAAAAACATAAAAATGTGAGTGTATATATCCATATCTATATATATATATTTTTGTAGGGATATTATGTAAAACTCTGAAACCATATTGGTAGCCGAAATTTGTGACTAAAAACCTTTCCAGGGCTTCAGGTTATATTTTCAGTCCGTGCATTGGATTGACATTATTTATCACAGACCCCAATTTCCTGTAACTGTTTCGAAAGCAGTGGGGGATTTATAAGTAGACAAAAATGAAGATGGAAACTATCCTGCTGCAACTATTGCTGTTGAATTGGGCGCTGAGCGCTGATGCGGAATGTCCGTTCAAACTTGATTATGTCCGTCAATTGCAGTGGGACAAGTCTACCTGTGAATCAACGAGTAATGAAGCTGATTGCTGCCAGACGTTACGGAGTTTAATCGGCATAGGATTCGCTCAGTATTTGAAAGACGCATCCGTGTTCGAGTTTCCCAGTAATGCCTCTGCCGTCTCCTGTCTGGGGATATTTCAGCAGCAGCTCGACTATCTAGATCTACCTCCAGACTTGGTGTCAAACTGTTTCAAAAATATGTCTCAGTTTGTTTCGAGCCCAGTCCTTTGCGCCGGCATACAGACCAAGCAGGACTGGATTCGCAAAGTGAAAAATACTTCCCTGGACTCGGCCTGCAAAGGCGACCTCTCAGATCTGGGCGCCTGTCTGGAATGCAAGCAGAGTGGAGACCTCGTCACCACCATGCTCGCGAACATGGACAAAAACTTGACCCGTGAGGCAAGTTTGAAATGCTTCTATTTCACGTGTTTGTATGCCGCTGGAGTGGTCAACGAGTTCGGCCCCGAGAACAGAAATACTGCTGAGTGTATCTTCCGCTTGCCTTTCGTCCAAACCTCATCGGATCGCTCAGTTTTGGTGTACACTTTCGTTGGAATTGCCATGGCCCTTGTTCTCATCTGTGCTCTAGGGCTTTTCTACTGTCTGTTGGTAAAAAGGATTGATCCTAAGGCTGTGCACAGAAGATTCGTGAGGCGGAACACGATACTTCTAAAGGCAGCCGTGAAACCCAACACCGGGGCAGTATGGTTCGACATTCGATTGATCAGGGACGCCACCGATAATTTCAGCGAGGCCAATCTCATCGGCCAAGGGGGTTTTGGCACGGTGTACAGGGGAACGCTCCCGGATGCTCGGCGGATAGCTGTGAAGAGAATCAGAAACTGCACGCCCGAAGGGGATTCCGAATTCCTGAACGAAGTGCAGATCATTGACAGCATCAGGCAACGGAATCTGGTCGTTTTAAGGGGCTGCTGCGTGGCCAGCAACGACAGGGAAGGGCACCAGCGGTTTCTGATATACGATTACATGCCCAATGGAAGTCTATATGACCATCTCTTTGGAGGAGTGTCCAAGGCCCGATCTTTGAGCTGGCCGCAGCGGAGGAACATCGTCCTGGGGACTGCCAAGGGGCTGGCTTATCTACATGACGGCATCCAGCCCGCAATTTATCACAGAGACATCAAATCCACTAACATTCTGCTGGATGACAAAATGAATGCATGCGTGGCCGATTTTGGTCTGGCAAAGATCATGACTAAAGGAGAAGGAGAAGCAGATCTCTCTACAAGAATAGCAGGGACGCACGGCTATTTGGCCCCCGAATACGCTCTCTACGGCCAACTTACAGACAAAAGCGATGTGTATAGCTTTGGGGTTCTGCTGTTGGAGATCATGAGCGGCAGACAGGCTCTCGACACCACTGTGGAGTCGGCCTCCCATTATCTCATCGCGGATTGGGCATGGGCGCTAGTGAGAAATGGCAGGACCAGTGAAGTAGTAGACCAGAGAATCCGTCAGAGCGGGACGGAGGACGTGATGGAAAGGTTTGTTTTGGTGGGTATTTTGTGCTCGCATTTTATGGTGGCATTCAGACCTCGAATGGTAGAAGCCGTGAAGATGCTGGAGGGAGAGGCTGAGATTCCTGAAATCCCAGACAGGCCTTCGCCGTTTCTGCTGCATGGTCAATCTGTTACAGACAAAGGCGGTTCCTTTCTTGTTTCTGACAACGATGCTCGGCCGGTCTTCAGCCCAACGGAGATGCGGTTGTAGGTTAGCAAATACCTATGCAATTTGCTTTCCTGCCATCATATCTATTGGTTCTATCTATGTCAATATATGGGTATATATTGATATTGACACTTACAGATTTTTATTCCTTTGATCTATGAGGATATGGGTATATATGGATATTGACACTTCATACAAATACAAAGATTTTTCTTTTTACCTTTGCCATTCCAACTGTATGGGGAAATAGGGGCCGGAAACTCACCAATATTGTTTCATGTTTATGGATAGTAAGAGTGTTTATGGATAATAAGAGTGTTAAAAGACAACTAAAATAATACAAATTTTGAACTTGTGACCTCTATTTAAGTAGTCTCCCTAGATAGTATGAATATATTTCACCAACTTTACTATCCCACAAAAACTATATCAATTAACATTTATTCACTATCTAGCATTTGTTCATGACTATATCAATTAACATTTATTCATTATCTAGCATTTGTTCATTATGATGCAAACAACGCCATTAAAATAAGCAACGTGTTAAAATGTAATACACAGTATATTCATTTGAAAATTAGACATTGCATGGGAAATGATCCATCTAAACTAAACCGGTTGAAGGAATGTCGTAGTGGAAATTGCTCCATACTCACATGATCCAGATAAATAAACATGTATGCCAAGTGCGGAAGCTTGCAAAGTCTTGAACGAAATGGCTGCTCTTGGAGCATGATGATCACGACGATTGCGGCTTATGCTAAGAACATGAATGTTCAAGAGGCTTTGGCACTATTTTTCCCCTACAAGGATTAAGAATTTATTCACTTAGTTCACTTTTGTGGGTGTAGTTTTATCGTGTGTCAAATTGGGGGTTTTGAAAGAGGGCATGGAAATTTATGAAGAGATCATTATAGGTGGGTATGTATGGGTTTGTTACGATGGGAAGGGATAGATGTGGTAGGATTCAAATGAACTAATAGTTATTAAATGGATCTAATTGAGTGAGAGGGTTTGAAATGTTAAATCAATACATAAGTTTCATAAGAGGGAAATGCTTTACAATGTAACTAGAGATTTAAAATCAGAAAGGAGTATTGTTGAAAGCATTTTGTAAAGGTAGTTAATAAGATGGACATATTTACAGTTACTTGTCATGTTTTCTTTGTGCTTTTTTGTTTTGTATTTCCATCCAATTACTCAAACTACTAATAATTCACCATTACCTATACATTTTGACCTTCAAATGTCCCAACATACAAATGCGCATGTTTCAAAGATATTAATGCCATACCAATGCCCGTGTAATACTAAATAACATAATCAAACCACTCACCAATGAAGGAGGTATGATCCATAGTCTTGTTAGGAATCTCGACCAATTTAGTGGGATTTCACTTACCACCGACAAATCTAGCATGATTACCAATAACAAGGGTGTGAGGCGGAACATTGATCAAAACCACAACCCCGACTCTGATCTTGGCACCTTCCCCAATTTTGACGTTCCTCGTAATCATGGTCCCCACACCGATGAGAACATTGTTTCCAATCTTAGGATGACGATGTCCAATATTTTAAGTGATTCATTTTGGAGGGAATGGATAATGACCCTTTTCTTGAAAAAGGCAAGATCTAATCTTGACTTTTGGATTTAGGGTTGGGGAAGGTGAAAAAACACTTTGGAGAGAGAATGTCATTTTCAGATTTATAAAAGAATGCATTGAGTAGTGTGCAAGACACATCGAGAAGACAAGAGGAGGTGATTGAGAGAGATTTTTTGAGTAAGATTGAGAGAGGAAAGTGGGCAACAAAGAGGGCACGTTTTCCAAGGGAGATAGGGCACAAATCCCAAGGAAAGAATTTATGTTTTGTGGCTGAGTTATTTTTCTGTTGTTGGAGGTTGTATTGTACGAATTTGTACAGCCCGTACAACAAGAGGAAAGGGCACAAATTTCGAGGTAGGGCTTGATCCGGATTTATGTAGGAACACAATGAAATACAAAAATACACATAAACGCAAAGATGCAGCGGAAATAAGACTTCATTTCATTAATAACAAATGACTGAAATATGCTTACAGACATAATAGAAATAAACTAGCTAGGGCACTGGTAGCTTATCTCTGAGAATAGATGTGGCGGCTATTAGCCTCAGAACTGTGTTACAATGAGGCTCAAAGGCCTATTATTATTGAGAGATAATAGAAAACACTAAACATCCAAAGACCTAACCTTAGGAGATGAAACGCCAAGACTATGGGCCCCGTTTGGGTAAGTTGGTACATCAACTTCCCGGGGACGTAACTTTGGCATACGATCTCTGTTTGACGCGTTCCATACCTCGTTAGAAAGATCTATCCGAGGAATACAACTTTTGGGTGAGCAACATGATTTATGATCCATGTTGCTCCCCATTTTCCTAAAAAATGTTGTTTAAGGCCTCAAAACGACTCCGGAAGTTCAGGACCCGAAAAACTGCTAAAAATAGTAAACTGTGCGGAAACTGAAAAACTGAAAGAAACAATGGTGGGGGTCCAAGTGGAATAGGTGGGTGGCCACCAATATCCACTTCGATCATTCCTCCCCCCTTAGGAAATGGTCTCCATTACGTTGAGTTCCTCCATGAGATGAGGAAACTTCTGCTGAACTTGGTCCTTGGTGAGCCACTTGCCTTGGTGAAGGAGTTTGTCTTCTTTGACAACTCGATATAGCAGTATCCTTTGTTTTCGGGTGTGCTTGATCTGTGTTCCATGATCTGATCAGTTCTGGCTTGTTCCATGCATTCTGGATTTAACTCTGTTGGTGTGAGTTGTTTTTCCATGTCGGATGTGTCTAGTAGAGGTGGAAAGTAAGGTCGAAGGCGGTCCACATTGAACACTGGGTGCAGACCAAGGAATGGTGGAATGTTGAGCTCAAAGGCATTTCCCCCTACATCCTTGGTGAGGGTGTACGACCCATATCAGAGTGGATGAAGCTTGCGGTGGGGTCCAGCAAGGCGCTCCTTTTGCAAATGCAGTCACACTTTGTCGCCCACCTGGAAGTTGTGTGGCACCCAATGTTGATCATGTCGCTGCTTGTACTTAGCATTGGCTCTGTCCAAGATGTCATGAACCTGTTGGCGGATGTGTTGAAATTGCTCAATGAAGTTGTTTTCCTTGTCAGCCTCAGACTGGACATGAGCTAAATCTTCCTGAGTAGCCACAAATGGCATGGTTATGTCAATGGGACATGGTGGCTGGAATCCCAAGCCCACTTGAAAGGGGTTGTGGTTGGTTGAGCTATGGAGAGCCCGGTTGTAGTTGTGTTGTACATAGGGGAGGCTCTCATCCCACGTGTGTGGATGCTTTGAATTGTACATGCGCAAAATGTGTATGATCATCTGGTTGACGACCTCTGTTTAGCCATCAATTTGCGGATGGAAAGCTGTGGACTTATTGAGCTTGGTGTCCAGCATCAACCAGAGCCTGGACCAAAATGTACTGAGGAACCTACTGTCCTGATATGAGATGATAGACTGTGGGATCCCAAAGTGTACCCACACTCATTCAAAGAAGAGTTTAGCAATGGATTTTGCTGTGATATTCTTCTTGCAGGCCATCATAATGGACATCTTCGAGAATTTGTCGACGACCACAAAAACACAGTCATTGCCATGCTTAGTAGAAGGAAGGCCCGACATGTAATCCATAGAGATGGATTCCCAAGGTTGACTGGGGGTAGGAAGCGGAGTATAGAGGCCTTGCTTCTTGATGGTCGGTTTGGCAATGGCGCAAGTAGTGCATGAATTGATGTACTTCCTGACATCTTGTCGAAGGTTCGACCAATCGAAATACTTTTGTAGTACTGCCATGGTTTTCTTGACCTCGAAATGCCCAACGACCTGACTGTAGTGCACCTCCCAAATCATCTTGGAACGCTCGCTTGAAGGAACACAAAGGTGTCCCAGGTGACAAAGCAGGGCATCCTGGAGGTGAAAATTGAGAACTTGCTTACCCTCTAAGAGTGTATTGTATGTGTGGCCGAATTATGGATCACTTGTGTAGAGAAGTGGCCAATCGGAAGTCTTGTGCCCACAAGAGTTGAGCACAGTGGTTAGCGCCACGATGGGTGATCGACTAAGGCAGTCTGCAACATTATTGGTGCTGCTTTTTTTGTACTTAATGTTCAAATGAAACTGTTGCAGGTATGTGGACCACTTCTGATGGCGATCGTTCTGCAACTTCCCTTGTGTATGTATGAACTGCAGGGGTTGGTGGTCTGTGTGGATGACCATTTCCTTTCCCAAAATGTAATGCTTCCATTGCTGACAAGCCTGCACAATGGAATACATTTCTTTGTCATAAGTGGGATACTTTCGGACTGTGTCAGAAAGTGTCTCACTAGCATAGTCAGAGGCATCTATCTCGATCTCAAATGGTTGTTGCAAGTCTGGTAATGTGAGCACTGGTGCAGAGCAGAGGCGATGCTTCAACTCCGCAAATGCCTTCTGTTGAGATTCAGACCAAAAGAATTTTTCTTTAGCTCTTCCCTTGGTGACTTGACTTAAGGGCCAAGTGATATGAGAGAATCCCAACACAAACCTGCGGTAGAAATTGGCAAGACATAAAAAGCTGTGGAGCTCTGTTAGGGTGGTTGGGGCTGGCCAATCCCGAATGACTTGGATCTTTGCTGGATCCACATGCACCCCCCGCTCATCAATAATGTATCCCATATACTGTACCTGGGTCATGCCAAAAGTGCATTTCTCCAAATTGGCACACAACTTGTGTTGCCGCAGTGTTTGGAGGACCTGTCGAATGTGGTGGAGGTGATCTTCCCAAGTCTGGTTGAAGATCAGAATGTCATCCAAGTACACCACTACAAATGAGTTGGTGAATGGATGCAGGATGTCATCCATTAGCCTCATGAAGGTTGCAGGGGCATTCTTCAACCTGAAAGGCATGACCAACCATTTGAAAAGGCCCTCCTTGGATTTGAATGCAGTCTTCCACACATCAGAGGGTTCGATTGGTACCTGGTGATACCCAGACTTCAAGTCGATCTTGCTGAAATATTTCGCCCCCTTGAGTTGGTCCAAAAGGTCATCAATCCATGGGATCGGGTACCTATTCCGAACAGTGATCTTGTTCAGTTCTCGATAGTCAATGCAGAGTCTCCAAGTCCCATCCTTCTTCTGCACCAACATAATCAGGCTTCCATAGGGTGATGAACTCGAACGGATGTGACCTTTCTGCAACAACTCTTGAATCTACCTCTTGATTTCGTCATTCTCCAGAATAGAGCACCGATAGATGGGTCCATTGGGAAGCGATGCACCTGGGGTCAGATCGATGGGGTGCTTGACCTGGCAGTGTAGAGGCACCCCTACGGGGGAGGTGAAGATGTCCCCGTACTCCTCCATGATCTTATCCATCTGTTGTTTTCGTGCAGTGGGGCCCTGTCTGGAGGTCATGGCCACAATCTTCCTCTTTCCCTGAGGGCGGATCATCAGGAAAACAAATTTCCTGGTTTTGGAAACGAGCTTACTGCATTGTTTTGCAGTAACCAAAGAGATGGTGGTAGGCGGTGCTATCTCCGGTATCTTGTATAGCTTATTGCCCAAAGTGATAATAATAGCACGAGGCCTAGACTCATACACAACATGTCACTTCCACAAGCACGGTTGGCCTAATAATACATCAGAAACATCAAGAGGAGCAATGTCACATAATACCTCATCCATGAAGGGCTTGATGCTGTAGGGAAGGTGACATTGTTGACTGACGCGAAGGTCCCGTCCTTGGTGAAACCACCCGATGATGTATGGTTGTGGGTGTGTTGTGGTCGGCAAGCCTAGCCTCTTCACAACCTCTACCGAGATGAGGTTCTTCTAGCTCCCGTTGTCGACAATGAACTGGAACGGGGAACCCTTTACCCAAATTTTGGAATGGAAGAGACGCTCTGCCTCCTCTGGATCTTCTAGGTCCTCCTTCTGGATCTTCGTGGTGGCAACAGTGGCGTTAGGCTCTGCATTGATAATCTGCTTCCCCCTGTCATTCCCCTTGTCAGGTTTTGATTCATATTCGGAGCATGCATCTGATTCAGAAGCCTTCAACTCGGCTACCAATGATTGCTTGGCCTGACACTCACTTGTGTTGTGAGTGGAGCTCTTATGGAACTCACACCATTTCCCCGTGTCCTTTTTTGGCTTCATGGTGTTGTTCTTTGCTTGTGGATTTGGCGGGTTGTCCTGGGCTGCACCACCTTGGCTTGGTCCTTTGTTCTGCGATTTGGGGGTACCTTTCCCTTGCTTCTGATTTGCAGACCTAAAGTCTTGCTTCTTCTGTTTGAACTTCTGCTCAATCTTGGCAGCATATCGGTATGTCACACCAAGCGAGGAGATGTCAAGGAACTCCATTTCCTCCTGAATGTATCTGTGCAGAATACTGCGGTACTTTAACACCAAATGTTTCTCTGAATCTTTGATACCCAACTTTGTGCATAGGGTATGAAACAGATTCATCATCTCATGCACATCTTGGTCCCTTTGCTGCCACAGCGTAGTCCATTGTATGTATTTGTCCTCATAGCTCCAAACAGGATAATATTGTTCCTTAATGGAGTCTCGAAAAGAATTCCAAGTGGGTGCAGTCGAGAACAAAGAGGGTTCTCCCTCGCTCTGTTGCTCCGAGTAGGTTTCCCACTAGTCCTTGACATGGGGGGCGGCTTTGAGGAGTGCAAAAATAATATTTTCTCAGTCGAAAAAGTCATGAACCAAGAAATATCCTTCTAACAGATTCAACCATCTATCTACAACATCTACATCTATTTGGACCTCAAATATGGGAATGTCAAAGTTTACTTGTACCTTAAAAGGAGTGGCACCTCCAGAGTGGTTGTTGGATGTCGATGCACTGCAAGTGGGAATCTGTTGAAGAATCTAGGCAAAGTTGTCCATCATTGTGTTCCTTTGTTTCTCGAGGGCCTCCTCAAGCAACATTTTGATAAGATCTCCTGCTCCCTCATCTTTCTTTTCTTCCCCCATGGGTAGTCATCAGGGTTTGCGAGGCTGATCTTCCAAAGGTTCAACCAAATCGAGCCCCAACTCCTTATACCCTGACCTCGTTGGGGACATGCAAAGAAGGATCGAGAATGAGCAGACCGCTCTGATACCACTGATCCGGATTTATGTAGGAACACAATGAAAT
>JZKD02S1347578.1:83746-94789 GCA_000966675.3 Picea glauca | reverse complement strand
CATTCTAGCGAGTCTTTCACTCTGTATTTTTACAGTCTTTGTACATTTCTTTCATTAATAGAAATCGTGTATTACTGTATATCTGTGTTTATGGTTTCATCTCTGATACATTTCTGTCATATTATTGAATATCTGCAATATCTCTGTGCATTTCTTTATTATATCTCCGCTCTCATTTCGTGCTGAAAATAATCCGGATCAATTGATACATTGAATACATTTTTCAAGAAGATGTACGAAATTTCTGGGAGAATCTGGAAGATCTGTTGCTTCAAATAAATAGAATTTTCTCTAAGTTTCTGGAAGCCAATCTTCAATTTCCTTACCATCAAACTTGATTGATTGCAACTTTAAGTTGGGCTTCACTAGCCCCCTGTCTATTAGATTAATATCCATTTCCTTTAACTGTGAAATTTCCATTTGAAATTTGTTCAAACCCTCTTTGAAATGCAACTGGTGTCTTACAATGTTTATTTGTCCTAATTGCCCAATGCAATTGTCACTTCCAATACCTAATGATTCCTTTTCCAATAAATCAAAGATTCTTTCACAATCATTTTTTATTTCTTTGATTATTTTCTTATATTCTGCTATGTTGTTTTCCCATACCTTGAGCATGATATCGCCTCTAATATGCTATGTGAAAGAAAGCTTTAAAATTTTTGATACTTCTTCATTTTCAGAACATACAACTACCTTTTGGAAAGTGGCCCTCACTGCTTTAGCTTCTTTTTCTTTAAAAATAACATTATCAAAATCATTGCTTGTTTCCTGAAAATAATTCTGAATAATCTCTACTTGGGAGATTACTTTCTGTTGCTCAACTTCTACCTTCGCATGTATTTCCAGTGATTGGTCCTGAAAAACTTTCAGGTCTATAACCTGGCCTTTTATTGAATTCAATTTAACCTGTAGTTGTCTTACCAATTCTTCTTTCCGAATAACTTGTATTTGGCTAGTCTGCATATTTTCGTTCATCTCATCTAGACTTGACTTAAGCGATTGAATTTCTTGCTTGTCAGCAGCTCTGGCCTGCTCTAGACCTTTATTTATCTCTTCTTTGATACTTTTCTTGGTATCTTTTAGTTGATCTTGTAACTGGGTTATCTTGCGATTACTCTGTTCCAACCTTGCTCTCATATTGTAAACGATGAATAGATTTGTTGTTGCTAGCGCTCCCATGGAGCCCGCCACCTCTATAGCGAAATATCCCTCTTCCAAGTTTTGCCCATCCACCAACACCTTGTGTCTCTTTACCATACCACCTTCTCTCATATGCATCTCTTGTTTTAATACAACCTTCGTCTTTTTACTGAAGAAGTAATCAGAGGGAGGAATTTCATCTCTCGAGATAGGGTCGAGGTCGCTAGCATATATGACTCCTACCTGAGGGAAACCAAAAGTAGATTGTAAAGGGGTCAAGGAATTGATGGGGTTTCCCAACTCTGTAGACTTTGTTTCACCTTTTGTCTTGGGAATGTCAATATGAAGAGTAGATGATGCAGGAGGGGGAGATTGACTGGACTCAGGAGGTGTCTCAGACTCTTTTTCTGTTTCTGCTCCTGGATTCTTTGTCTGTGGGACTTCTTTGTTTTGTAAAGATCCTTCGACCTCCTATGGGTTTTCTTCGATGTTTTATTTATTATGTGCTTTATGTCCGAAGCCTGGGGGAATGTTTTCTTGTTCTTGAGGGGGCGTTGTTGCTTCACCCTGCAATACCTTGGGAAAACTGCTTCGCTTGTGTCTCTAGAAGGCTAGAAGGTTGGTTTGCAAGTCGGTTGATAACGTCTGAACCTTGCCTAACACCTCTTCGTAGGTTTTGACCCCTTTGAAAATGTCATCGCGAGGGGATTCCTCATGTTCAAATGCTTTCATGCCATAGTGAGCCATGTGGCTCTCCACTGTTTGATAAGGGTCGTGTTTCCTGTGCTCGAGATTCACCAACTTGACCTCCTCAAGAGTTGCAACTTCAACTTTGGAATGACCCAGGTTGAGTAGTGAAAACCTTCCAATCTGTACGGGAAAGATTAGCCAAAATTTCTTTTGAGGTTTCCTCAGCTCTATCCCAATACCGCCTGTTATTATTTGATGAGCAACCTCCCTGCATACCAGTCTGTCAGGGAGGAATTTTGGAAGTGCATGAGGAGGGATAGAACATCTGAAAACCCTGATATAGGAGAAATTCTCCTTAATAAACCAATCGGAAACGGCCTTGAGATTTCCTATGATTGACTCTGATATACGGTGGGGTGCACAGCCAAACATCATCTGATGCACCGGTATCACCATGAAATGACAAATTTCGTAAAAAGAATCTTTAGCATTTTCTTCCCACAGCTTAGAATGATATTCACGAATCGGTTCAGGGCAAGCTGGGTTCCAACTCCAATTCATCAAAAGGAAAGGAGTTGTGAAACATATAGCATCCATGATGTATGATGACATGTAAAAATCTACTAGTCTACCACTGGACCTCGCGTTTTGATAGTCCATAACCTCCTTAGCTAATTTGTCTGATAGGATTTTGTTCCAATTGAAGCTATAGCCTTCGGTTGCTTCATGTAAAAGGGGCACCCATTCTGCAGGAAAATGGGTAGGCCTTTTCTTTCCGAAAAGTCTACATAACATCATAGCCACATAAACCATGTACTCATTCAAAGAGGTTGTGGCATAAACGTTATGGGTATCGGCCCTGAATTTTGGTGGGTGTCTCCACCAGTCTCTGATTATGTTGGGGTATGTTTGGTCTGCCTCTGTGCAATCTTTCCTTTGAAATTCACTTACGAATTCTTTGTTACAAATATATTTAAAAGTGGGAGACATTTTGTACATTACTTGTATATGCTCCAGTCTGAAAGAGCCAATGACGACCCCTTGACTGTCCAAAATTCTTCTTCTCTGGACGTCTGTCCTCTCTAAAGCCCAACTGATCATATCGTTGTATGTCATGAGTCATGGGCGCGTAGCCACTTTGTGAAGTTCAGACTCTGCTATGTCCCGGAGTTTGTTTTCAGAATCGTTGGGAATTTTTTTTATTTCGTAGTCCAGGGTTTTGAAAATTTGCCTCCAGGATTTGATGGAGTCAATGGCATGCGGTGTAGTATCAGAAACGACATCTCCTTCTGGGCTAGATCTTTCAGCTGCTTCTTCACTTTTCGTATGTGCCTTTCTAGGTGCCATAATGTTCGTGCTTAGGATGAACTCCTGTCGCAGAGACAAATGTGTAAGCTTGCTTAATGCAATTCACTTCTGAATTCAAACGATAAAAATGAAATTCGAAAAAATAAACCAATCCTCTATTAACCTTTAACTCTTCTTATGACGGGTGTACTGAGACAGGTGGTAAAACTTTAATGTCTTAATGGGGAAGATATGCCCAGAGATACGCAGTTAAGTCAAAAATATCTCTATTCGTCTGTTGCAAATATTACCGTATATCGGCGATTTCAAACTGGAGCTTTAAAAGGACTGCTTTCACTAAATCCCAAAATGTGAAACGTGAAAAGTTGTTTTAATCCTTATTAATCCCATTTTAAATTAGCTTACACTCATCTTAAACTTTATTAAAAAAAATCGTGATTTCACATTTCGACATTTCGGGGATCTTGTACCCATGAGGCATGTCATAAGCAAACCCTGAATCGTGAAATTGTGATGGGATTAGTTTAGGCGTTGATTACTTATATTAACGCTTTAATCATTTAAGATTAGTAACTAACTTATTCCTTTCGGGAAATCGGGGACCGGGAGTTCAAGGGCTAGCGCTTTGACAACACTTTGATACAAAGAAACCCGAAACATGAAAGATTAAGTTGTTGATCGTGTTTAAGAGTTTAATTAATCATAATTAGAGGATACTTTGTGAAACACGCGTCGGGGTTTATAGCACCTACTTTTTTATTTTTTATTTTTTTATTTTATTTTATTTATTACTTTAATATAAGACCTTTTTGGGATTTCGGCACTGGGAAATCTGGAGTTGTTAATTAGTAAAACATGCCTTGTGAAAATCCGAATCCCAAAATGCAAAAAAATCGAAAGCTTTTTTACTCTTTTTAAGATTAAGGGTGGCTCCATGACTAGGAAAAAATATCGCTTCAGGTTTAAAGGGTAACACATTAAACTTCATGTCAACATAAGGCTCCATCTAGGGATCTTGTTTCCCTGTGGGATGAGAAGAACATGTAGACCAAGTGCCTTCATTGGGTAAATGTGGTCAATAATTCAGCTTTGTGAAACAGACTAGGAGGGAAAATGAGACAAGACTTTAGGATCTCTGCATTTGATTTTGAAAATTCTTCAAAAATAAAACATATGATTTTCTCGAGTTCGGTTCTTAATAGATTTCCTTTTATGAAACTGACCTCAGATCTGTATAAGATAATCAAAGCCAAATTAACCATTCTACCAGGTTTCATCTGATTATGTTTGCATCAAGGTAAAGTAAATTTAAAGGAGTCAAATTAGGGGATCCCAAAAACTTATAATGTGAATCCAGCTAAGAGAAGAAAAGTTACTAGAGCGTCTTGTAATTCATGTATAACAGCCTTATCAGATATGAAGATATTGCTTCACTGCCAGCGAGCCTGTTCAGTACCCCGGTGAAGTTATCTAACTTCCCATATTGAATTTCATTTCACCACTTCATTGTTTTCTAGCATTTAATTGCCGAGATGAGGGCAATCAATATAATGAATTTCCTTTCTTCATTCTTTGGACTAGATGGGGGTAATCAATATTGAATTTCCTTTTACCATCTGTCTGTATATCTTTTCTTTTAATATGAAGTGGGGGAAATCGATCAGTATGTAATATACTCAGGAAGATATCCGCTTGAAATGTTTTAAGAACAGAGGCCTGTCAACTCACTTAAATGGATCTGGACTAATCTTCTCTCTTGCCTTCAAACATCATTAGCTTCAGGGAAATTCTTGACATATTTTAAGGGATTTCCTTGAGCAAAATGAATCGGCTTATCCTGTTAGGAGAGCTAATAAGGTTAGGATTAACCTAGACATACTTCTGGTTGAGCTAAAGTTAAAGAACTATAAACTCAACCTATTTTCATTTTTGAAGGTTTGATTGAGAATTTTCATAACCAAAGTGAAACCTTTCTTTTCTCAAAGAACTCATGATAAACATTCAGGGTCGGGTGAGAAGCGGGCTTCACCATGCTTAAAGGGAAAGTAAAGGGCTTAAGAAGCACTACTACACACATGACCGTTGTTTTTGTTTTTTTTTTGTTTTTTAGTGATAACATCAGCATCAATCGAAATAATGATTTATTCATTCATATCTCTTAGGATAATTCAGCTTGAATTTTCAGAGCAGAATCTCGTACCTTGGTAACTCCTAGTTTGTCGGCCAAAAGGATGTTAATTTGTTACCTTTTTCATCGGAAGACAGTTAATTTACTTATCTGTGCTTGTCGCCTTTTTATCATCTATAGTCTCTTGGTTGGTCAACAACTTTTCTGCAAAATAAGTCAACATATTTATTGTTAGAAAATATCTTAAATATATTTATATATATATATATATATATATATATATATATATATATAATATTATTTTTTATAAAAAAAAAATTACCGAAGGAAATGAAACTATACAGTAAGCGTGAAAACAAACTGGTATGTACAATGAGAGTTCAGAAATACATTACTGCATAAAGTGTTTGAGGTGTCACCCATTTACAGGGGCGTTGAGAATGTTTCCATCGATAATTTCTAATAAAAAAACATTTTTTCCCTCAGAAGCCGAAATCTTATATGGGTCGGACCAGATTGGATCAAACTTGCCATGTTTACCAGTATCTTCTCTCATGGCTTCCCATTTCAGGACCAGATCACCAGGGAAGAAATATCTATATTTAGCTTTTCGATCGAATAAGGCCTTCATGTTATCCTGATATCTCTGTAACCTCTCATTCACTTCGGCCCTATTTTGTTGAACTTCAACCAACTAGTTTATACTCCTGGTAACGTCGTTGGGTTCTTCATTTGAATCTTGCCAGAGTTTCATCACAGGTAGAGCAAGATTTATTGGTAAAATGACTTTGGTACCATATACCATTTGAAAAGGGGAAATCCCAATTGATCTTTTGGTACTTATCATGTTAGCCCATAGAGCATATTTTAAATGCATATGTCATGCTTTCTTATTTTCAGTTAAAACCTTCTTTATCACAGTAATCAGACTCTTATTAGATGACTTAGCTAAACCATTACCCTGCGGATAGTAAGTTGTTGAGTGTCCTAATATGATGTTGTATTTTTGGCAGAAGCTCACCATGGCCATTGACTTAAATGCTTGGGCATTATCAGTGACTATCTTTCGGGGATAGCCAAACCTGGATAAAATACTTTCTTCTAGGAAATTGATTACTACTGAGTCGGTTGCATTTCTTGTGGGAATGGCTTCCACCCATTTAGTGAAATAGTTTGTTGCAATGAGAATCCACTTGTGTTGTGCGCTGGAATGTGGGTGAATTTCTCCAATGAAATCAAGACCCCATTGTTGAAATGGAGCTTCGGTTTTAACCGGAACTAAAGGAAAGACTGGGACTTTCTGTTTTCCTGTAAACATCTGACAAGGAGTACAAGTTCAGACTTTGGTGTTTACATCTGTGAATAATTTAGGCCAGTAATACCCGGATCTTAAGATTTTATAAGTCGTTTCCCGCCAAGCATGGTTCCTGTGGCAGACTCCCTCATGGAAATCGTCTATAACCATTTATGTTTCAGTCTCGACTAAGCATCTCAGCAGGAAACCCAAGGGGTCTTTCCAATACAATTTACCGTATATGATACAATATTTTACAGCGTGTAACTTCAGTGTCCTATTTTTAGATGAGTTTAACTCACTAGGACATCGAAGGGTCAGTAGGTAATAAATGATATCGTGGTACTAGAATGAAGCAGAGAACTTGTCTTGAATCTCAGTTGTGGGTGGAGTGACGCCAAGCTCATCTATTTCTAAAAATTCCTCATTTTCTTGTAGCTGATTTATCCCAAGTGCTTTTAGATTTGATTCGGCTAACAATTTGGCCAAACCCTGGCCTTTGATAATTTTAGTTGGTTTGACTTCCAAGTCGAACTCCTAAATCTTAGCCAACCATCTGCCTCTTCTTCCGTCGTTGTCTGGCTACACCAATATATCTTTAACAGAACTTGACGGCACATAGGCAATGATCTTCGAGTGCAATGCGTAGGTTCTGAAAGCCTTGAGAGCTTTTACCATTGCATAAGCTTGTTTTTCCAAAATGTCATATTTCAGCTCAGCGTCCCTGAGACTTCTGCTAAAAAATGCAATAGGCCGCTCAAAACCTTCATCATTTTTCTGTAACAATACAGTTGTGATTGTATGTTCAAAGGCAAAAGAAAAAATCAAAAACTCTTTTGTGTAATCCGGGCTTGCCAGGACTGGAGCTTCGCTTATTACTTTCTTGATTCGTTGAAATGACACTTTGGCTTCGTTTGTCCATTTCACCTCGCTGTTCTTTTTAAGAATATCTGTAATCAATTTCACAATTTCGGCAAAGTTAGGGATGAATCTTCTCAAGAAGTTTATTTTTCCTAAAAAAGACTGAATTTCTTTTACATTTCTAGGAATATTTATGGTATCTATCGCCTCGACCCTTTTGGGATTGATTTTGATTCCATCTCTTGACACAATATGACCCAAGAGTTTAACTTCTTGCATTGCGAAATGAGATTTTTTGGGATTAAGTGACAAACCGAATTTGCAACATTTCTTGAAAGTTTGTTTGAGGTGTGTTAGATGTTCTGCATTAGATTTAGAGAAAATAGTCAGGTCATCTAGATAGATAAAAACGAACTTATCTCTTTTGCCCACGAAAGCAATATCCATGGCTCGTTGGAAATTTTCCCCTGCATTCATTAAACCAAAAGGCATTTTGTCATACATAAAATTACCCCAAGGGGTAGTGAACGCAGTTTTTTCTTTGTCATCTTGGTGTACAGCAATTTGATTGTAACCTAAAAAACCATCAATCATAGACATTTTGTTAGCTCCAACTTATTTTTCTAAAACATGATCCATCTTAGGTAATGGATAATTGTCTTTAAGCGAGGATCGATTCAAGTTTCTAAAATCTACACACAGTCTGATCTCACCATTTTTCTTTCTCACTGGGACTAAATTGGCTACCCACTCAGAGTATCTCAGTGGGACAATGATTTTAGCATCCATGATTTTTTTAACTTCTTTTTCTATTACTGGTAGTAGGATGGGGTTAATCTGCCTGATTTTTTGCTTAAAAGGTTTGACGTCTGGCTTCAAAGGAATTTTATTATCCATAATGGTAGTGTCATAAGTTCTCAATTCGTCATAATACCAAGCAAAAACGTCCTTATATTGTCTAAGTAACTTCGCATACTTTCTTTTTATTTCGGGAGACAGATATTTGGATAATTTCACCAACCTAGAAACTTCTTTGGTACCTACATCGCAATCCTCGACCTCCTCTGGCTGAGGCTGTAAGGTAGTCTTCAAAGGGACATCATCATGAATAATTATCCTTTCTAAGGGGATCAGACCCTTAGGTATCTGATTATTTTTTAAAACAAGCATCTGATGGTTAACAATTTTATCTTGGAACTTTTGAGGGTCTTCGCCTTCCTGCATGATCCAAATAGGGTCATTTTGGTTTTCTTGGTTAGCATGTCTTTCAACAAAGTCATGTATTTTCTCTAAAAAAATTCGGAGTTGTTCATCGTCCTCAAAAACTTGCCAATGTTGTATGTTATTCGGTATAGAAAGCCTATGTCTCATTAGTATATGGTATTTTAATTTGAAAGTAGTGGGAGGTGTGAACGTTGAAGCTGCTTTGGCTAACGCATCTGCCTATTGATTTTCTGTTCAGGGAATATGATGAACATTGATAGAGGAGAAAAAAAATTCGATCAGATCCCAAACACAGTTCCGATAAGATCTTAACCTAGGATGTTTGGCCTGGTATTGATGATTTACCTGTTTCACAATTAGCTCTGCATCGTCGAATACTTCCAAGTTTTTAATTTTCATTCTCCTGGCATATTCCAATCCTAACATTAGGGCTTCGTACTCGCATACATTGTTAGTATGTTTAGTGTTTCGTTGTAATCTATAAGAGAAGGGGATAATGAATTTGTCACCAGGTGCCACAAAAAGCACCCTAGCTCTGGCCCCAAAATAAGATGAGGCACCATCAAAAAACATCTTCCAAACACCAGTGCTATATACATCTTGTTTTTCTTTCTCTTTTTTCTTTTTTATTTTATGTACAAGTTTCTTCTATACATACATCAATATCGTCATCGATAGATAAAATACAATTGCCTAAATCTTGATCAGCAATATAAACAGGGTAGTTGTTTTGGTTATGTGGGTCACTTATTGTGAATGCTAACCTGGTTTCTCTGTACAAACACGTGAACTATCCTCCAAAGATCGGGATCGTAGCATACGTCATGTCAAGTTGGAGGGATCCTCCCAATTTAGCACCCCAAGATCTAGATAAGAGCATACTATACTTCGTGGGTATATCAGTGATGACCACATCCATTAGAGCATTTTTCGCGGGTATCTGTGCAAGATTGACAACTAAATCCTTCATCATACCTATACACTTAACCTTCCTTGAATCAAAAGAATATAAATCTCTATAAGGTCTGGTAATTTCAAGATCGAGTCTCTCCATAATGGCTTTAGGCATTACATTGTGAGAGGCTCCAGAATCTAACATGCAATTATGGAGTAAGTGATCGTGAACAGTTAGAGTGATGTAGAAAGGGGCGACAGTGTTTGTGGCACCGTCGAAATGTGGGCCGAAAATTATGTTAGGTTTTTCATCTTCTAAATTTATAACATCGGCCTGACTTTCGTTTTCTGAAAAACTGATTAATTTGGCGATTTGTTTCCTGTAAATTGGATTTTTTGCCAGTTTGACAAGAGGTATAGGGATTTTAATTTTATTTATTTCATTATCCAGATTAAAACTTCCTATGGTTTTGTCGATCTCTATGGTTTGGGTTTCTAACCCCTTCTTCTCAGTTTTCCTTTGTTGTGAGGTTTTAGTTTCAATTACAGGGACCTTCCTTTTCTGCACATTCACGGCTAATGTTTCTACTGACTTTGTCTTGATAGGGTGTGTGCCAGCGGTTCTAGTTTTTATAGTTTGTTTCTCAGTGTTTTTTGCAACTGACTCATCCGTTTCACCCCTTGGAAAAATATTTTTCACCGGGGGAGTTGCGAGGCTCTTGTTTCTAGGCCTTAGATTGTATTTTGGTGGAGTTTGGCCATTATATTGTCTGCAATTTCCTGATAGGTTCAATCTTCAATAATATCATTGTTTTTGTTATTTTGGGATCTATCTTTCGTGGTTGCAAATTTTTCATAATCTTGCCTCGTTAAAAAATATTGTAGGCAGTCATCGCCAGGATTATTGACGTCTTCTTCTATTTCCTCAAAATCTTCTGC
Source organism: Picea glauca (assembly GCA_000966675.3). Lineage (NCBI taxonomy): Eukaryota > Viridiplantae > Streptophyta > Pinopsida > Pinales > Pinaceae > Picea > Picea glauca. The sequence continues at coordinate 84,308 of JZKD02S1347578.1, read as the reverse complement.
ATCTTCTCCTCCTATAAAGCTTTCTCTTTTAAATGGAGTTTGGATTTTTTGATCCTCATTCTTAATTTGTCTTGGTGGATTTTGAGGGTTAGGATTCCTTTTGAAATCCTTTCTGGGAAAGTGCTCGTTCTTCTCTTGATCTAGATCTATTCTTGAAATCTTATTTGAGAGCTCTTTGATTATTCTCCCCATGTCATCTATTTTGTCTTCCGAAGATCTTCCTGATCCGGACGGTCCCCCTTGATCTCTATATCTTCTGGTTTCCTTGTTTCCAGTTTCAAATTTGGTTTTCAATTTTCCTGATGGCATAATGTTTGACTCAATCTCTAAGGCATCATATTTCATCTTGGTGAGGTCTACTAATCTCCTCTCCCTCAATAACAGGGAAAAATCAAGGTCGAAAGACCTAGAAAAGGTTACTTTTGTTGCAAGTTGGGAGGGTTTGACCTCGGCTAGGATCTTATTATACAATTTATTGAACCTCTGAGTGAACTCAAGGACTGATTCAGATTGTTTCTTTCTTAGAGCCCCAAATTCAGTTAGATAATAGAGATGGTCTTTC
>JZKD02S1347578.1:59357-81608 GCA_000966675.3 Picea glauca | reverse complement strand
TCTTTTGACTTGATACATTGAATACATTTTTCAAGAAGATGTACGAAATTTCTGGGAGAATCTGGAAGATCTGTTGCTTCAAATAAATAGAATTTTCTCTGAGTTTCTGGAAGCCGATCTTCAATTTCCTTACCAGCAAACTTGATTGATTTCAACTTTAAGTTGGGATTCACTAGCCACCTGTCTATTAGATTAATATCCATTTCCTTTAACTGTGAAATTTCCATTTGAAATTTGTTCAAACCATATTTGAAATTCAACTGGTGTCTTACAATGTTTATCTGTCCTAATTGCCCAATGCAATTGTCGCTTCCAATACCTAATGATTCCTTGTCCAATAAATCAAAGATTCTTTCACAATCATATTTGATTTCTTTGACTATTTTCTTATATCCTGCTATGTTGTTTTCCCATACCTTGAGCATGATATCACCCCTAATCTGCTCTATGAAAGAAAGCTTTAAGATTTTCGATACTTCTTCATTTTCAGAACATACAACTGCCTTTTGGAAAGTGGCCCTCGTTGCTTTAGCTTCTTTTTCTTTAAAAATAACAATATCAAAAGCATTGCTTGTTTCCTGAAAATAATTTTGAATAATCTCTACTTGGGAGACTACTTTCTGTTGCTCAGCTTCTACCTTCGCATGTATTTCAAGTGATTGGTCCTGAAAAAATTTCAGGTCTATAACCTAGCCTTTTATTGAATTCAATTTAACTTGTAGTTGTCTTACCAATTCTTCTTGTTGAATAAATTGTATTTGGCTAGTCTGCATATTTTCGTTCATCTCATCTAGACTTGACTTAAGCGATTGAATTTATTTCTTGTCAGCAACTCTGGCCTGCTCTAGACCTTTATTTATCTCTGCTTTGATACTTTTCTCGGTATCTTTTAGTTGATCTTGTAACTAGGTTATCCTGCGGTTACTCTGTTCCAACCTTGCTCTCATATTGTTAACAGTGAATATATTTGTTGTTGCCAGCGCTCCCATGGAGCCCGCAACCTCTGTAGTGAAATCTCTCTCTTCCAAGTTTCGCCTATCCACCAACACCTTGTGTCTCTTTACCATACCACCTTCTCTCATATACATCTATTATTTTAATATAGTCTTCCTCTTTTTACTGAATAAGTAATCAGAGGGAGGAATTTCATCTTTGGAGATAGGGTCGAGGTTGCTAGCATATATTACTCCTACCTGAGGGAAACCAAAAGTAGATTGTCAAGGGGTCAAGGAAGTGATGGGGTTTCCCAACTCTGTAGACTTTGTTTCACATGTTGTCTTGGGAGTATCAATATGAAGAGTAGATGACGTGGGAGGGGGAGATTGACTGGACTCGAGAGGTGTATCGGACTCTTCTTATGTTTCTGCTCCTGGATTCTTTGTCTGTGGGACTTCTTTGTTTTGTGAAGATCCTTCGACCTCCTGTGGGTTTTCTTCGGTGTTTTCTTTATTCTGTGCTTTCTGTCCAAAGCCTGGGGGAATGTTTTCTTGTTCTGGAGGGGGCATTGTTGCTTCGCCCTGCAATACCTTGGGAAAACCACTTCGCTTGTGTCTCTGGAAGGCTAGAAGGTCAGTTTGCAAGTCGGATGATAACGTCTGAACCTTGCCTAACACCTCTTCATAGGTTTTGAACCCTTTGAAAATGTCATCGTGAGAGGATTCCTCATGTTCAAACGCTTTCATGCCATAGTGAGCCATGTGGCTCTCCACTGTTTGATAAGGGTTGTGTTTCCTATGCTCGAGATTCACCAACTTGACCTCCTCAAGAGCTGCAGCTTCAACTTTGGAATGACCCAGATTGAGTAGCGAAAACCTTCCAATCTGTACGGGAAAGATTGGCCAAAATTTCTTTTCAGCTATCCTCAACTCTATCCCAATACTGCCTGTTATTATATGATGAGCTACCTCCCTGCATACCAGTCTGCCAGGGAGGAATTTTGGAAGTGCATGAGGAGGGATAGAACATCTGAAAACCCTGATATAGGAGAAATTATCCTCAATAAACCAATCGGAAACCACCTTGAGATTTCCTATGACTGACTTTGATATATAGGGGGGTGCACAGCCAAACATTATCTGATGCACCGGTATCACCACGAAATGACAAATTTTGTAAAAATAATCTTTAGCATTTTCTTCCCACAGCTTAGAATGATATTCATGAATCGGTTCAGGGCAAGCTGGGTTCCAACTCCAATTCATCAAAGGGAAAGGAGTTGTGAAACATATAGCGTCCATGATGTATGATGACATGTAAAAAGCTATTGGTCTACCACTAGACCTCACGTTTTGATACTCCATAACCTCCTTAGCTAAGTTGTTTGATAGGATTTTGTCCCAATTGAAGCTATAGCCTTCAGTTGCTTCATGTAAAAGGGGCACCCATTCTACAGGAAAATGGGTAGGACTTTTCTTTCCGAAAATTCTACATAACATCATAGCCACATAAACCATGTACTCATTCAAAGAGGTTGTGGCATAAACGTTATGGGTATCGGCCCTAAAGTTTGGTGGGTGTCTCTACCAGTATCTGATTATGTTGGGGTATGTTTGGTCTGCCTCTGTGCATTCTTTCCTTTGAAATTCACTTACGAATTCTTTGTTATAAATATATTTAGAAGTGGGAGATAGTTTGTACATTACTTGTATATGCTCCGGTCTGAAAGAGTCGATGACGACCCCTTGACTGTCCAAAATGATTCTTGTCTGCATGTCTGTCCTCTCTAAATCCCAACTGATCATATCATTGTATGTCATGAGTCGTGGGTGCGTAACCACTTTGTGAATTTCGGACTCTGCTATGTTCCGTAGTTTTTTTTTAGAATCGTCAGGAAAATTCTTGATTTCGTAGTCCAGGGTTTCGAAATTTTGCCTCCAGGATTTGATGGAGTCAATGGCATGCGGTGTAGTATCAGACACGACATCTCCTTCTGGGCTAGAGCTTTCAGCTGCTTCTTCACTTTTTGTAGGTGCCTTTCTAGGTGCCATAATGTTCGTGTTTAGGATGAATTCCTGTCGCAGAGACAAATGTGTAAGCTTGTTGAATGCAATTCACTTCTGAATTCAAATGATAAAAATGAAATTCGAAAAAATAAACCAATCCTCTATTAACTTTTAACTCTTCTTACGATGGGCGTACTGAGACAGGTGGGAAAACTTTAATGTCTTAATGGGGAAGATATGCCCAGAGATACGCAGTTAAGTCAAAAATAGATATATTCGTCCGTTGCAAATATTACCATATATCAGCGATTTCAAACTGGAGCTTTAAAAGGACTGCTTTCATTAAATCCCGAAATGCGAAACGCGAAAAGTTTTTTTAATCTTTATTAATCCCATTTTAAATTAACTTAAACTTGTCTTAAACTTTATTAAAAAAAATTGTGATTTCTCATTTCGGCATTTTGGGGATCTTGTACCCATGAGGCATGTCATAAGCAAACCCGGAATAGCCAAATCACGATGGGATTAGTTTAGACGTTGATTACTTATATTAACGCTTTAATCATTTAAGATTAGTAACTAACTTCTTCCTTTCGGAAAATCGGGGACCGGGAGTTCAAGGGCCAACACTTTGACAACACTTTGATACAAAGAAACCTGAAACGCGAAAGATTATGTTGTTGATCGTGTTTAAGAGTTTAATTAATCAAAATTAGAGGATACTTTGTGAAACGCGCGTCGGGGTTTATAGCACCTACTTTTTTCTTTTTTCTTTTATTTTCTTTTATTTATTACTTTAATATAAGACCTTTTCGGGATTTCGACACCAGGAAATTTGAAGTTGTTAATTAGGAAAACAAGCCTTGTGAAAAGCCGAATCCCGAAATGCGAAAAATCAAAAGATTTTTTACTCTTTTTAAGATTAAGGGTGGCTCCATGACTAGGAAAAAGCGTCGCTTCAAGTTTAAAGGGTAAAACATTAAACTTCATGTCAATAGGGAGGTGAAGCACTGATGGACTATGCTTGTGAAGGTGTATACAACTGGGCGGAACAGGCATGTGGGGAATGAGATTTCATGAGTAGTGGGCGTAAGAAGGCTCCTGGAGAGAATCCTTTCGGTTTCTATGTGCAGTTTTCCTGTAACCTCAGCCTAGTCTAGGATTCCCTTACCTTGGGTCGAGCTTAGTCCCAACTTAGGGGTGACCTACTGTTGAGCGTGATGAGTAGTGTGGTATAAGGCTGGGAGGTTCGTGGAAGGTCTGCACATGGTTGGTGGAGTTACTACAGTTTCAAAGATGCGTTTAAATTCAATTAAAATGCATGTCTGTGATGCTTGCAATATTATCATGTATTATGTTGCAATGATATTACTGTTGATTCCATTATTTATGTATGTTAGCAGTAATTGTATGTTTACTCTGCTAAGACATTTAACTTCATTTAAGTGCATACTACATAAGTATGAGAATGTTTTTGCGTAGTAGCGTTGCCCGACAAGTGGGTTGATGGTCGGGGACGTTACATTTATTGTATGTACATATTACTTGTTCTCTCTTGCATACCAGCTTACATTCATGTTCATTGTATTTTGTGCGTTCCCACATTGAAATGAACAGAATAATTGGATAAGACAAATGACTCTTTACCACAAATGTAGAAGAGGAGATACAAAGGTGCATGCTTCTACTCTTATTTCATATTCCATTGTTTTGTATTGCATTTATTGTCTGTATATTTGTTCTACTTCTTTGCACCTAAATTATTGCATGTAGATACTATGTATATTCCCACATAATAACTTATCTTCATGTTAATTGTATTATTTGTGCTGCTACATTGAAATAAATAGAACTGTGTTTATTTTTTTACATGTCTTCCTACATACCAACTTACCTTCATGTCCATTGTATTTTCTGCATTGCTACATTGAAAAAAACAGAATAACTGGAGAAGATGAGGGACTCTTTACCACAAATGTAGAAGAGGAGATACAAAGGTGCATGCTTCTACTCTTTTCATATTCCATTGTTTAGTATTTCATTTATTGTCTATATATTTGTTCCACTGCTTTGCACCTAGTTTATTGTATGTAGATACTATGTATTGTCCTACAAAATAACTTATTTTCATGTCAATTGTATTGTTTGTGTTGCTACATTGAAATAAATAGAACTGTATTTTATTTTTTTACATGTATTTCTACATACTAACTTACCTTCATGTCCATTGTATTTTTCTCCATTGTTACATTGAAAGAAACAGATTAGTTGGACAAGAGGATGAAATCTTATATGCCACAATAGAGGAGGCTGAAGTACAGTCTTCGAAAAGGTATACCAACTGTGATAGTAAATCAAACACACAAAACGAGTAGGTGGATATAATATTGGACTAGAAAACAATGATTTGGAAACAATGGGCATTTGTTAAGACTTCCCGCTTCCGAACATTTCCCTCCCCATGTAATATCCCTAGGTCGAACCCAATTGTAATGTAAATGAAAATGTACTTAAGCTAGTGAGTGGTTTGATATCATTTTTGTATGCACCTTTCATGGCATAGTGTGTGCATGTACTGCGCAGTAAAATAAGGAAGTGTGCACATTCCAGGATATCGTGTGCATCAACTTAAGTGTGTGTGACTTTAAGGCCAAGGAGCCTTGTGTATATGTTGTGTTTTATAGGCTGGTGAGCTAATTTTGTGATTATTAGGCCGAAGAGACTAGATGTTAAAGGCCAGTGTGCCTACTTTTGTATATGTCTCAGCATTAATATAAAATACATCGTTGCGCGCAGACGGACAACGATAAAAGAGTACGGGGGACTAAACTCCACTAGTTAAGGGAAAGGTGGGGGATAAAAGTTAAAAGTTAAGGAAAAGGGATAAGATAGGGAGCTTAAGCTAAAAAGGGAATATTATATTAATATTTCTTAAATATAATGTATGGATAATTATTTTATCCTAAGTTCCAAAGTTGGGGACAAGTGGGCCAAAGTAGCTCCCAACATGACAAGTGTCAAGTTGGGGACATGCATACATATTGTTTGGAATTAGTTCATTTTCCATCATTCATCCACCATTCCGTCCATTATTCAGTCAATCATTCCATGATCTTTCACTCACTCAGTCAGTTAACCTCCATACCTTCATGTCACTATACCTGAACCTGTATCCATAGTCATACTCGTTTGTGTAGTTGGTTAGCTTGGGAATTGGATTGAAGAAGCGGGTTGTCGAGCCCGTGGGATATTGAAGAGGCAGGTTGTCAGGCCCATGAGCAATTCTCTGGGTGAGAGAATTGTTGGGAATTGATTTCCTGAAGGTGCTAAACTACAGCTATAGGACTCTGAGACTTCCTGTCTGGCCTGTTGCTGAAGCCCGGAAAGGAAGTGGGGCAATCGAAGGATTGTTGAGCAGAGAAGGGGCACACTTCCTAGGGTGGGACAAGCATGTGGGCAATGAGGGACTATATTTTGTTAGTTTGAGTTGGCACCTGTGATGGAGTCTTTCCTGTTGTCCATGATCCATTATCCTGGTTAGGAACTCTTTACCGGGGTGGATTTTAGTCCCAGCTCGGGGGTGAGCCACTGTTGTGAGTGATGAGCATTGTGGTCTAAGTCTGGGAGGTTCGTGGAAGGTCTACACGCAGTCAGTGATATTCTTACCAAGACAAGTGTCAACTGTGTGATAAATTGACATGTTGCATTATTATTTACGTGTGTGTTTTTATGGGTTTATCTTATGTGTGGTTAAAAATGTATTTATATTTATGGGTATTGCTTGTATATGTTGCATGTATATGTTTATTGTTTTTTTAGTATGAATCTGTGCATTTACGAAATGTATTTGTATGTTTACGTTTTATATGTAATGTTCCGCAAGAGTTTTGTGTGTATATGTTTTAATTGCATGCAATTCAAAAAAATTATGTGGCATAGCTCAGTTGGATGTTGGGTATGTTACAGTATGTTCCGTAGAGAGAATGAAAGCGTTCTCTCATGTATCGTGGCCCGACCTGGGTGGTCGGGGATGTTACAATATGGTATCAGAGCTTCAGTTTCAACACTGATCTTGGATGGGCCGAGTAAGTTGGGTTGAGGCAAAATTTCACAGAGGAATTATTTCGAAGTGGCCAAATTTCGAGTTGCAGAGCATTCATGGTAAAAAGTAGCAGCAATTGTGTGGAATTGGGAAAATCCCCAATTTATGTTGTTAAATTCATGAGAAAATTAATAAATTCGGCCAAGTGGTGAGAAATTATTGATTTAATATCTGTTCTAGCAAATTTGGACCTAGAATTGGTCAAATTTGATGTTACAGTGAAGCCATGACAATTGGAGTGAGATTCGTAATTAAAATTCTCAATTCATGAATCGAGTTTGGGAAAAATCCATTCTAGAAATGTCAACTCACAACGATTTGTTGTTACAGAGGTTGAATTGGTGTTATCGGGGTGAAATTGGACAAATTTCATAGTTGCAGAATGTCTACGGTAGGAATGGAAGCAAAAGAACCAATTTCTGCAGCAGAATTCACAAGGAATTGATGCCCATAAAAATGAATGTGCACAGGTGGGCGCACTAAAAATACAGGATGCATAGTAAAAGGCCTATGATATGTAAAAATTGGGTGTCGTGCAGAAAAATGTGGCGTGCTGGTGCGCGCGCTAACTTCGGGCACCGCGTGGAAAAATGTTGGTGTGTGGGAGCGCACACTAAAATTTGGTGTCGGACAGAAAAATGTTGGTGTGCGGGTGTGCACGCTAAATTTAGCATTGTGCGGTGTGCATACGGATAAAATGTGTGTGCGGTGTGCACACACATAATAATGGTGCTCATGGTGTGCACAGTATTGTAGAGCGCAGAAGAGTTTGGTTGGTGCACGCGCAGTATGCGTATAAGTTGTCACACGACAGTGTAGTAAATGGTTTGTGATAGGGGCGTACTAAACTTTGGCATGGTGTAGCGCGTAGAGATAAATGCGCATGATACAAAAACTGTGTGCAACATGTAATAGTGCAAGAACAAAAATTTTGCATGGTGGATATTGGCGCGCGACACAAAAGTAGTGTGCTCCAGTTATTGGCACAACAGAGAAGTGATGCATAGTGGTTAAAGGTGTGTGAAGCACAATTTACCTTGTGATGTTGTTGTGCATGGTGAATATGGGTTTAAAGGTTGAAAATTGTGCGTGTGAAGTTGTTTGGAGGGTGAACAACAACAAAAAACCAGCGATTTTCTGCGACGTTTTATATCAATTGAATGTCATCTTTTTGCAGCGCGTTTTTGAGGGCCTTAACAGCGTTTTTAGCTACTCAAAAACCACAAGAACATAATGTCTCTGTGGATCAAATAAAATAGCCCGGAGAGAGATTTATAATGGTTTAAACTGTTTTTCAAACGGAGAGTTTATGAGAAAGTACAACACAAACAGTGGAGGGTAAATTTTAAGACCCGTCTAACTTCAAAGAGACATAACTTTCTACTCCTGAATCATAATGAGGAATAGAAGTAGTCAATGGAAATATATTGAACCATAGAATACAGTCCCAGAGCTCAATTAAATTTATGGGCATGTTAAAAGTGTTTAATATGGAAAAGAAGGTACATGTATCATTCCAGACCAAAAACACGAATTGGCCTAGAACTTCAGCAGACTGTAACTAGCATCCGAGAACCCAGAAAAAGGTGAAACTTGGACAGAGTGTCCATAATATGTATATGAAGAAACCCAATTGAGATCCTATGAAAAATCCAATGGAGTAGGTTTGAAATTTCATAATTACAATGCAGAGTTACGCCAAGTTGAAAAATGAACAAAAATATTAATGGGCAAATTTCTAATCACCATAACTTTCTACACAAGACTCAGAATTGAGCATGGGAGAAGGCGTTGGAACGGTGTTGGAAAGTGGAATCTAAATATCCACCCATAAAATTGATCTAGGAATTCAATTTTCCAGGAAATCAGAAGAAATAATTCTGATATATATTATTGAACCAGAATGGTTCATATTTTCATGAAATTGTTGAAGCAGTTAGCCTGACAAAGTTTTGTTGGCTGCAAATTTTGCAGAGTTAAAAAAAACTAGATCAAATCAAGATCAACATAGAATCTAGAGTAATGGAAGAGGCATAGGGGAATTACAGTCAGGAGGATGAGATTAGAAGGATGGATGTTCATTTGGGCATTGAAGGAACAAACTCCAATGGACATGGAGAAGGAAGGGATTAAAACATGAATATGGTAGAGACCATTAAAAATTTTCAGAAGGATGTCCAAAGCCATAAATATGACAATGAAAGGCTTATGGGAGCTAAGGAGAAGAAGGATGACTTCAACATGAATTTAATGCAAAGCTTGAACATAATAGAAAAGAAATTGGATAAGGAGAGTAGCTCAAGAAAAATTGGAAGCCACAAGCCTCCTGATGAGGAAAGAAGAGAAAGGAGTGTTATCAAACATCACCACCACTCCCCGGGGAATTCTAATAAGATATCACATAGCATCTCAATTCCATCCCCTGTCATGAATCATAAGGGGTCTGGGGTGGATGATCTATGAGGAGAAATGAACAAAATCAAACCTCCTACATTTGATGGTGAGCACAAGAAGGATGAATATGCAGAGACATGGTTGTTGGGCATGAGAAAGTATTATCAATTGAATAATTATTCTTCTCATGCAAAAGGTAGAATTGTTATCTATCAACTCAAGGGAAAGGCATCCATGTGGTGGGATCATCTTGTGCAGGTGCAACACATTAAATAGAAAAGTGTTACTTGGAGGGAATTCAAGAAGTATGTTGAGAATAAATACTTGACTAAGAGATACTATGACAAGAAAATGAAAGAGTTCTCTGAACTCAAGCTTGGGAGTATAACCATAGATGAATATGAGTGAAGGTTTTTAGAACTGTTGAAGTATGTTTCTTTCATCAAGAATGAGAGAGTTAATATTCAAAGGTATTTGAGTGGATTGTCAGCATTCATCAGTGACAAAATACAATATGATGATCCAAAGACATTGGAGGAGACCATAAGGCGAGATAAATTCCTATATGATCAGCAAAAATCAAGGCCAACTTTCCAAAAATATTGGGAAGACAAAAAAAAATTCAAGATGGATCAGAGGAAGAAGGGAACTAAGCCACCATTCTTCAAAAATAATACTCAGGGACAACCAACTTCTAGAGAACCTAGAACGATTTAGACAGGGGGTCAAAGGCCAAGGCAACCACTTATTCAATGTTGGGGTTGTAAAGGAGATCATATGTTTAGATATTGTCTGCACAGAGGTGAAAAAGTGAGAATGGTTTGCAATGTACAACAAGCTGAAACAGTGGAGGACATGGGTAGAAATGTACCAAGGATCTATGCAACCCTAGACAACAAGCAAGTAGAGTATCAGTCACATATGATTGAAGTGGAAGGTATGATCAACAACCAAACCATTGCTATTTTAATTGATTCAGGAGCTAGTCATTATATAGATCCTAAGATGGTGGAAAGTTTGCATTTGCCAAGAAGCAAGCATGGAAAATCTTGGTTGGTGCAGCTGGCTACCGGAGCCAAAAGAAAATTTAATGAAATGGTTAAGTCATATCTTATGGACATGAATGGACTGAACACCAAGGGATATTTGAACATCTTGCCTTTAGGTTCTTATGATTGCCTAATTTGGATGGACTGGTTGGATGAGCATCATGCTATCCTAGACTATCATAACAAGGCACTTGCTTGCTTGAATGAGGAAGGGAGTCTAAGGAAAGTGCAGAGAATTCCCAAGGTAGTAACCATTAGATAAATTCCAGCATTGTAGCTGAAGAAATGTTATAGGAAAGGTTGTCAAATATTTGCAGCTCATATGGAAGAGACACCTAAAGATATGGTGCCAAATTTGGAAGATCATGCAGTCCTGGAATATTTTGAATTTGTGTTCAAGGAGATACCAAGACTACCCCCAAATAGAGATATTGATTTCTCTATAAATTTAATGCCTAGAGCAGCTCCAGTGTCAAAGACTCCTTACAGAATGAGTAAACCAGAGTTGAAGGAGTTGCAAATGCAGCTTGAAGAACTTTTGAAGAAGGGGTATATATGCCCAAGTGTGTCACCTTGGGGTGCCCCATTCTTTTTCGTGGAGAAGAAAGATGGGACATTAATATTGTGCATATATTTTAGACAGTTGAATAAAGTGACTGTTAAGAACAAGTATCCTCTGTCAAGGATTGATGAACTTTTTTATCAATTGAAGGATGCAAATATATTTTCAAAGATATATCTCAGGTCAGGATACCATTAGGTAAGGATTAAGGAGGAAGATATCAGAAAGACCGCCTTTAGGACAAGGTATGGTCATTATGAGTTCGCAGTGGTGCCATTTGGGTTGTCAAATGCATCAGCTATTTTCATATGCTTAATGAATGGTGTTTTCCGAGAATATTTAGACAAGTTTGTCATTGTCTTTTTGGATGACATTCTTATATATTCTAAGTCAAAGGAAGAGCATGAACATCATTTGAATATGGTGTTGCAAGTATTAAAGGAGCATCAATTGTATTCCAAATTAACCAAGTGCTCATTTTATCAAAAGAAAAATCATTGTTTGGAACATATCATTTCAAAGGATGGGATAGCAGTGGATCTGGAGAAGATAGAATTCATTAGAGAATGGCCAGCGCCAAAGAATGTGATAGAGGTGAGATCATTCATGGGTCTTGCAGGCTACTATAGGAGATTTATTGAAGGATTCTCAAATATTGCACACCCAATCACTTCCTTACAGAAGAAGGGTGTTAAGTTTCAATGGACATTGGATTGTGAAAAGAGTTTCCAACACTTGAAGCAATTATTAACAAGTACTCCAATACTAAGGATTGCAGACCCGAATGAAGACTTCATTGTATACACAGATGCATGCAAAGAAGGACTTGGTGGAGTCCTCAGTCAAAATGGGTTGGTTATATGTTATGAATCAAGGAAGTTGAAAGAGCATGAAATACATTATGCCACTCATTATTTGGAGTTAGAAGCCATAGTGCATGCCTTGAGGAAATGGAGACACTACCTCATGGGGAAAAGGTTTCAGCTGAGGACGGACCATAATGGTCTGAAATCTTTATTTGATTAGCCAACTCTAAATGCTAGGAAAAGAAGATGGTTAGAATTTCTAAGTGAATATGACTTTGATATAAAGCATATCAAGGGGAAAGAGAACAAAGTGGTTGATGCACTCGGAAAAAGAGTGCATGAAATGCATGCTACAACCATTAGCATGTACCAATCAGATTGGAAACACAAAATTTTAGAGGCTGCAAATTCAGATTAGCAATACAAGGAGTTAGTGGCAAAATTACAACAAGGTAATTTGCAGCAGAAAATTGATGAATACAAGCTAGATAATGACTAAATTCTCATGTACATGAGCAGAATTTATGTACCAAATTCTTAGGAATTGAAAAATCTGATATTGAGGGAAATGCATAATGTACCTTATGTTGGGCACCCAGGATATCAGAAAACTATTGTAGCTGTCAAGAGCCAATATTATTGGCCAAGCATGAAGAAAGAAGTAGCAGATTTTATTGCCAAATGTTTGGAATGTTAAAAGGTAAAAGTTGAGCATAGACACCCAACTGGTTTGCTACAGCCATTACCCATTCCTAAGTGGAAATGGGAAGTTGTAACAATGGATTTCATCACCAAACTGCCAAGAACAAACAAGTAGCATGATTCTATCATAGTAGTGGTGGATAAGCTTACTAAAGCTGCCCATTTTATTCCAGATAAGCTCATTCACAAGGAAGCCAACATTGTTGATGTTTATATGAAATAAATTGCTTGATTACATGGCATACCCAAGACAATTATGTTTGACAGAGATCCAAAATTTACCTCAAAATCTTGAAAGGGATTATTTAATGGATTTGGAACAAATTTGAATTTTAGTACAGCTTATCATCCAGAATCAGATGGACAAACAGAGAGGGTGAATCAAGTGATTGAGGATATGTTGAGGATGTATGTGATGGATAAACCATCAAAATGGGAAGACTAACTACACTTGGGAGATTTTTATTATAACAATGGGTACCAAACATCTCTAAAGATGAGCCCATTTGAGGCACTTTTTGGCAGAAGGTGCAACACACCAGTAAGTTGGGATAACCCAACAGATAGAGCAGTGGTTGGGCCAGATTTGCTCAAGGAAATGGAGGAGCAAATGATAAAAATAAAGAAAAATTTAAAGGCTACCCAAGACAGGCAGAAAAGCTATGTTGATAAAGGAAAAACTCACGTGGAATTTAAAGTGGGAGACCATGTATTTTTTAAAGTGAAAGCTAACAGAAGTTCCCTGAAGTTGGGAAATTGTTCAAAGTTGGCAGCTCGCTATTGTGGGACATTTGAAATCCTATAAAGGATTGGTCCAGTGGATTATATGATTGCATTGCATGCATCTATGTCTATTCATAATGTATTCCATGTATCATTGCTAAAGAAATATATACATGATGCTAATCATGTTATTGATTGGAATGTGACTCAGGTGGAGCAAGAAGGTGCTTTCCAAGTGCATTCAGTACGCATTATGGACCGGAAAATCAAACATCTCCATAATCGAGCCATAGGGCTTGTAAAGGTCCAATGGACCTGGTATGGTCCTTAGGACGCTACTTGGGATCATGAGGATGCAATGCGGGCAAAATACCCACATCTTTTTTAGGATTTTTAAAATTTTATTGTATGAGTACATAATGCACTGAGGACAATGTATAAATAAGGGGAGGGGATTGTAATATCCCTAGGCCGAACCCAATTGTAATGTAAATGAAAATTTACTTAAGCTAGTGAGTGGTTTGATATCATTTTTGTATGCACCTTTCATGGCATAGTGCGCACATGTACTGCGCAGTAAAATAAGGAAGTGTGTACATTCCAGGATATCACGCGCATCAACTTAAGTGTGCGCGACTTTGAGGCCAAGGAGCCTTGTGTATATGTGGTGTTTTATAGGCTGGTGAGCCATTTTTGTGATTATTAGGCCAAAGAGCCTAGATGTTAAAGGCCAGTGCGCCTACTTTTGTATATGTCTCAGCATTAATATAAAATACATCGTTGCACGCAGACCGACCACGATAAAAGAGTATGGGGGACTGAACTCCACTAGTTAAGGGAAAGGGGGGGCTAAAAGTTAAGGAAAAAGGATAAGGTAGGGAGCTTAAGCTAAAAAAGGAATATTATATTAATATTTCTTAAATATAAAGTATGGATAATTATTTTATCCTAAGTTCCAAAGTTGGGGACAAGTGGGCCAAAGTAGCTCCCAACATGACAAGTGTCAAGTTGGGGACATGCATACATATTGTTTGGACTTAGTTCATTTTCCATAATTCATCCACCATTCCATCCATTATTCAGTCAATCATTCCATGAGATTTCACTCACTCGGTCAGTTAACCTCCATACGTTCATGTCATTGTACCTGAACCTGTATCCATAGTCATACTCATTTTTGTAGTTGGTTAGCTTGGGAATTGGATTGAAGAAGCGGGTTGTCAAGCCCGTGGGATATTGAAGAGGTGGGTTGTCAGGCCCGTGATCAATTCTCTGGGTGAGAGAATTGCTGGGAATTGATTTCCTGAAGGTGCTAAACTGCAGCTACAGGGATCTGAGACTTCTTGTCTGGCCTGTTGTTGAATCTCGGAAAGGAAGTGGGGCAGACAAAGGATTTTTTAGCAGAGAAGGGGCACACTTCTTGGGGTGGGATAGGCATGTGGAGAATGAGGGATTGTAGGTTGTTAGTTTGAGTTGGCACCTGTGACAGAGTCTTTCTTGTTGTCCATGATCCATTAGCCTGGTTAGGAACCCTTTACCTGGGTGAATTTTAGTCCCAGCTTGAGGGTGACCCACTGCTGAGAGTGATGAGCAGTGTGGTCTAAGGCTTGGAGGTTCGTGGAAGGTCTACACGCAGTCGATGATATTCTTACCAAGATAAGTTTCAACTGTGTGATAAATTTACATGTTGCATTATTATTTACATGTGTATTTTTATGGGTTTATCTTATGTGTGGTTATAAATGTCTTTATATTTATGGGTGTTTCTTGTATATGTTGCATGTATATGTTTACTGTTATTTCAGTATGAATCTATGCATTTACAAAATGTATTTTTTTGTTTACGTTTTATATATAATGTTCCACAAGAGTTCTGTGTGTATATGTTTTAATTGCATGCAGTTCAAAAAATTTATGTGGCATAACTCAATTGGATGTTGGGTATGTTACAGTATGTTTTGCAGAGAGAATGAAAGTGTTCTCTCGTGTATCGTGGCCCGACCTAGGTGGTCGGGGATGTTACACCCCATTTCTATTTTTCCACTATCTATCATCCCTTTTTTTCCCTCTTCTATACTTAACTAAAATCCCCTTTGTTTTTCCCCTCTACTTTTGCTTTGTGGTTTCTTTTCTTAGTCATTTTTTTCCTAAAATTTCTAGGTGCACGGGTTGGTGAACTCACAAGTTCACATTTATACGCATGCTTCTATATCACGACTCTGACCGACAACTTCATCATTCCATACTTAGCCACTTTTTTGATCGGGGGTTCTCGGGTTGAAGATTTCACCTCTAGCTTCGAGGGTTCCGCGATATACAGATTGGTCGTCGGACTCCCCCATCATGACATGTTCTATGTTACACATTTTTGCATTCAAAAATTCTGAGGCATACAATTTGACCGTTGGGTCCTCATGTTTCCCGAGTATCTCTTGACACCCTATTTCATATTCCATCTCCTTCAAGCATGTATGTGGCATTCAGAACAATTATGGACAATATACAATGCATATGCTTATTTAGTCCTTCTGATGTTTATGTACACATGCTTGCATTAGAAAAAGTTGGACTAGTGACATGGGCATGAGAATTCAATCATCGCAAACATCAACAGAACGACAAGGCCAAAGGTAAATATTCATACATTGTGCTCCCGATATGTTTATCAAACAAATATCCTGAGCTATTTATTCATATATGCCATGATAAATATGTTGATGTCATTTGCAACACATACTTTGCAGTTCACAAGAAGTATCAACGAGCGCAAGTGAGACGTCTAACATAGTGCAAGTTCCAAAGACTAAGAGGTCTGGTTACAAAACTCCAACCTCCATACTTCATCCAAGTTGTGCGTCTACTTGTACATTTATGCTAGGAAAAAAAGAAAACAAAAAATTAATGTAGACTACCATTCACATTACTTTTCCTCTTCAAAAAATGTCACCAGGTCTAAACTTATAACACCCAATATACTATCAATAGAAGGCTTGAACAGTCATCGAACTGGACAAGTGTTCATCAGGGACATAATGGTCATGTATAACACCTACTTGGAAGAGGCAAACAAAACTAGATGCATTGTGTGTGCTGACATGACGGACAATTAAGACATGATGACAGTCACACTAACTATCCCTACACAACTTGTCCAGAAACATGCAGAAAAGATCTTATCAGGTAATGGGATATCCATTACAAATTTTAATATATTGCCCAAAACAGTATATGATTGTGGTGATTGTGATTGGATTATATCGCTCAACAAAACAAGTATTGTGGAAAAAATTCCCGCTATTTGTTCAAAATATCGTTTCGTACCAGACACAACAATCAGCAAACTTGCACGGAGCAACGACACTTACCCAATCAGAACCATTGGTGCAGTTGTCACACTCATGAGAAAACTTGGCTCGCAACACATTCTCCATGTAAAATATGGAGAGTCAGACAACATCAAGGAAATGGTACCGTTCTCCATATCCAGTTTTGTCCTTTACTTTCACATGTCCATGTATCTCGGTTATGTTACACAACTATTGCATTGTTCCATGTTGCAGCTACAATTGTTTGACACCTATTCAATTTTTTTTCCTCAATGGAACAACAATTGCATAAAGGGAAATTTCCACTTATTCTCTTCAAAAATATAAGAAAGAAAAGAGATGTTAAAGAAAGGATCTTTCGCACAACCCAAGAAACATTTGTAACAGAATTGCGAATAGACATAGTACAGGATCTCAAGAAACTAACTAGCATGACAACTATTGTGTGTATACATCTACAATTCCATCCACACTTTGCTCATAAAAATTTCCTTCACCAATTTTCTGCAGCTTTTTTTTGTTGTGCAATTGTATATTATATTGTTCAATATATTAACTATTGTGCTCACGTTCCCAGGTTGATGGTGTTTTGGTTGCAGTGAATGGGTACTCGACCGACTTTGAGCATGTATGTGCCAAATGAAACTCTCTTTCTTCTGCCTCTCCTTTCATAAATGATGGTACAATTGATTGTCTACGATGCAGTAAAAAATTCCCTTACATATATAGACATTGCCTCAACACTACCATATGAACCGTCAACAACACAATCGTACATTGTACAATTAGACAACCTATGTTACAAGATGTGCTTCTTGGGCTAGCGGAATTGTCATATGAAGTATACCTACATAAAAAGGAAAACAATGTCTACATGTTACACGAATTTTGGATCCATAGAAAATTTACATTAAATGAGGACAATGCAATACCGCATATCGGCTAAACCAAAAAAAAAAATCATATCAAGCATCGGCAGGAAACAAAACAATCTCATGTGTATCTATCCATGCTACCCAATGAGGATATGAATAGATTTTTGCAGTGCCATGGAAAATTGAACATGAAGAGCATAAGATTGTTCAATCTAGCAATGAGAAGCATGAGGACAAACCCCATACAAAGAATCCAACTGTGAATAAATCAGGTCCATCCTTTGAACCGTCAAAATGGCTTGCTCCTCTGAACGAAACCATCGGGAATTTCCAATAATATTGGAAATTTGGCATTGTTAGAACTGGTAATGATATAACATAATACTATCAGAAGAAAATGTCCATAGTGATCTTGCTTCATGGTAAAATAGTAACTGGAAAGTTTCTTGGTACCCATTTGGGCATTTGGTAGTAGCTGGGATACAATGCCCAATCTCCGTTGGTTTTGTGTTGTCTTGTGTTTGGTAGACTTTTGTTCATGTGATTTCGTGCTATAGTTCAGGGTTCTCATGGGCCCGATCATTTTCTCATGGGAACATATCCCACATGTAAGTGAAAACCAATGCCACATGTGTTTTTTTTTATATCAAATTGTTTGATGCATAGGTCAATGTGTATTTCTCTATGGACCCTTGTGGGATATCCCTTGGCGCCTTCTGTGTTTATGTGTTGCCTTGTACCTCAACTTTCAATACATTTGGTGTTTACTTGGCTCTTGGTCATATGCTTGGTTCTGAAAAATTAATGATACATTCAGGATCTTAGCGATTGTTCTATGATCTTAAAGAATATACAGGACCTGCTTTTCCTTTTAATTTAAGCTCTGTGAAGCAAATGTAATATGCGGCTCATTTTAGCACTTTTACTTGATCAATGAAATTACCAAAATTCATCTTCAGAAATATTTTGAAATAAAAGGATATATGTTATGTGAATTCAAATGGAACTATCATATCAACCACAGAAAATTAAAATTAAAATTCATCGTTGTTATACTTACGGTGAAGTTGACAATACAATAATTTTACTTGAACATCCCAAAATTGATTTTCCTGTAGCCTTTCGATGCTTCTCTTATGAAAACACATCCTGGAAAGTATAAGCATGGGTCACTTTATCTATTCCTTGATTGAAGAGCATGTTCACATGTTTAATGCACTTCATAGTTACTGTTAAGACCATCAATGGGGATTTCTTAACACCAATTCCCGCTTCTGAAAATTTCCATCCCCTTTCTTTTTGCCCTCTGCTTTTTGTTTCTGGTTACTTAGTCATTTTTCGGAAAATTTCTAGGTGCGCGGGTTGGTGGATTCATGTGTTCAAATTTCCATTGATGATTTTATATCACGAGTTCGACCGAATGCTTCCTCGTTCCATATTCAACAACTTTTTGGATCACGGGTTCCCGGATAGGTGGGCTCAACATTGTGTTTCCATTGTTCTGTTGCCTGCAAACAACACCCGGACTTCCCTGATCTACAAATTGATAACCAAATCCCCCTTTCTTTTTCTCCTTTACTTTCCCTTTCTAGTTACTTAGTCGTTTTTTTGAATATGTCTCATGTTTTTATATACAACACCCGAAGTTTCGCGATATACAAATTGACCATCAAAGTCTATCGTTATGCCTTGTTCCATGTTACACATTTTGCAATCAAAAGTTCGAAGACATAAAATTTGACCATCGGGCCCTCACGTCTCCTAAGTATAACTTGTGGCCCTGTTTTAAGCCTGTCAATATGCCATGTTCTGAATATGTCTCATGCTTTTATATCACGAGTCCAACCAACCGCTTCCCCATTCCATACTTGGCCACTATTTCCATCGTCGATTCTTGGCCAGGCTTGCCCAACATTACGCTTCCATTGTTTCGTGACCTACAAACAACACCTGAAGTTCCACGATATACAAATTGATCGTCGAAGTCCGTCATTGTGCCTTGTTCCGTGTTACACATTTTGCAGTCAAAATTTCGGAGACATACAATTTGACCATCGAGCCCTCAGGTCTCCTGAGTATAACTTGTGACCCTGTTTTGAAGCCCAACCGACCGCTTTCCATACTTGGCCATTTCTTGGAATATATTTCACGAGTTGGCAGGTTCAATTAATTTCCAATGCTTAATCACTCTTCTCCATCCCTGCCACCTTCGCACTTCTTTCTAGATATGCAATTATTAAGCTTTAATTCTAATAGCTCATCCTACAGGAACCGTTAGGATTGTCATTAATGTCCGAAAGGCTGGAGGAGATATGTCATTAATACGAATTAAACCAAGATTTGCGGAGGTTTGTGTTATCCTTTCCAAGTTTTCATTTCAAGCATTATGAAACCTCTTTCGTGCATCTTCCGATTTGTGGCTTCATGAAATCTCCAATCCTTAATCGCTCTTCGTTGTCACCGCCACCTTCACACTTTTTTCAAAGTATGCAATTAGTAAGATTTAATGGTAATAGATCATTATGCACGATCTGTAGACATTGTCATTGATCAGTGAAAGGATCAAGGAGATCTCCCATTGATACAAATTAAAAAAATATTTGTGGAGGGTTATATTATCCCTTTTGAATGTTCATTTCAAACATCATCTGAAGAAAACGAACATTCTCGTTAACTTATGGCAGTAGTTCAACAACATTTTTGTCCAGATACAGTAAACATCTTCAGTCATGATGACCAGAAGTTCCAATGGTCCAGGGAATATTCTTAGTACTCATCTCCTTCCGCCCAGGAGCAAAAAAGGAGATGGTCCCTTGGTGCACTGAGAGATATATTTCAAGCCAAATAATTCCAAGGCAACCCCCCCTGCTCAGACATCTCACTCGCTTGTGTTGATGGTCGGTGCAGAGGTTGATGCGGTCAATTTCGAGCCAGAAGAAGATGATATTATGAACGATGATACAATGATGGATGATGGAATTGCATACGTTGTTCCCACTCATGCGCCAAAATTGAAATCAAACATAACGGGGGGCATTTCCCAACTCGGCAATGGCGGCTGTGATATGACCAAAGGAAGGGGTTTCAGAAAAGAAATCGACATTGAATGCAATAGCCGATTTTCATCTCAAGAGTTTAAGTCTCTCGGTTTGGATCGCGGTCCTCGCCCTCATAGATGTTTCATTTTCTTTCATTTTTAGGGTTTTGGATTGGGTTTGGATTTTTCCCTGGTGCAGCCTGTGTCCCTGAAGTCTTTGACTGTAAGGAAATGGTCTCTTGATGCACTCAGAGATATATTTCAAGCCAAAGAATTATTCAATTGTGGGACCACTCTCATGTTCTCTAGATATACAATTAACATCTTAGGGGGTGAGGACCAGAACTCCCAGTGTTGTAAGGCATATTCCTACTACGCATCTCCTTCCGCCCAAAACGAAGTAATTTGGACCTCTGGAATTTCTCGTGCAGCCTGTGTCCTTGAAGTCTTTTCCTGTAAGGAGGGGGTCTCTTGGTCCCCTTCCTCCCACAACGAAGTAATTTGGACCTCTTGAATTGCTCATGCAGGCTATGTCCCTGAAGTCTTTGACTGTAAGGAGGTGGTCTCTTAATGTGTCCTCACTTTTAGTTTTGGGATCTTTCGCTTTCCCTACAACGTTTTTTCTCTTCTTCCTCGCGGGAACCTCTTGAGAACTATCAATTTTACTATGATGAGGGTTCTTATGTCCTCCTACATTTGAAAAATTATGGGTTGCTTTCTTACTGGGGTGGGTCGTTAGAGCGATGTTGTGAGATGTCGTACTCTTGGAAGTGGTAGTCGTGGATTGGAAACTCTTCTCACCGGGGACTTTTACCTATTATTTGTACAATTCAGTGGTGCTTTGCAATGTCTCTAGGTTGCCAGCATCAAGAGAAGGAGTGTTGTTGACCTATTTCAAGCCAAATAATTATTCCACTGCAGAACCACTCTCCTATTTCTTTGTCACCTCAAGTCTTCCACAAGATATTGAGATGGCGACAGCCAACATTGAACTTCTAAGGAGAAGACTGCAAGCCTGACTTCCTAAAAAAGCATGGTAATGAGTTTTGTATGCATGTTCAAGAGCTTGTCGATGGCTCCTGCATGTTGTCTCACTAGAGGAACAACACAGAATTGTATGCATGTTTCTTTTTTTTTGTAACTCTTGTACTTGTATTTATGACAAATATGTTCAATGCTTCAGTGCAAAGAACTGAGTCTAATGTCTATGGATAAATATATACACACTATTTTTTTTTATAGATTTACTATTAAAAAAAATTCCTTGGAATTTTGGTTGGTGCTTCTTTGTTGGATTTAACACCTCTTCTCATTTTCATGGTTCGATAGTCTCGACATTACCGAATATTGTATTGGCTCAAGTAATTTGATCTAATATGGAGCATTGAACAATTACATGACAATGCATTGTGTCGATCCCATCAGGCTTCTATGGAAACATAAATGAATTTCAAATAGTTTCAAACCAGCATTCAATTCTATTTGCAATGCAGATAGAACATAGCAACACTAATTCACGATGCAGGAATTGGGGCCCCGCCCAAGAAGTTTCGTTTTCATCTCAACCTTGCTGAGAAAACGATTTCTTATTTCCCTTTCGCTTCCTTGATTCCTTTACTGTTTATGGATAAATCCGTAAGTGCGGACACAAACCGATCTCCCTAGATCCACCTGGATCTAGAACAAAACAGGACAGAATAGGACGCTTTTCTTAAGTTTTAAATATTGAATTT
>JZKD02S1347578.1:30330-56443 GCA_000966675.3 Picea glauca | reverse complement strand
GCTTCAAAAAGGAGAAGAAATTTTATATGTCATCCTACATGGTTTTCGCAATAGCGCATTGTTGTTTGTTTCCAAAATTGTCTGTGTCCAAGAAGGTAAACTGTGAATTCGACCCAGTAACCTTCTGGTACCAGGCCTTGTGGAGGCACAAGGCCTCCCACTGCTTTTATGAGGTTTTTAATGATTTTGTCTATGTTTTCAAATATTTATTGTTAGGAAAGGATGATCCCCGCATGTCTAACCAGGAAACCAAGTTTTTGGACAGGAAGGGGGCACTTGAACAAATGGAGAATTACAATGTGATAAGTATTTTTGGCTCCAAGGAAAATCCTTTTTTCCTTCCATGTCACATTACGGACAGAATGTTTGTTACAGAAATAGCAAGACAATACAACTATTGGTTGCATCTATTCCATGAGAAGAGAAAAAAATAGTTCATTCCTCTGCCTTGGAAATTCGGGGACTTCGTGTTGAGGAACATCAACAAGATTGACGAATTCACAGCCCATTTCAACAACTTGAACCTAAGATATGTTGAAAGGCTAAGAGAGTTCAACCCTAATGGGATTTTTTTAGAACATTTACTAGTAGTTGGCTTCAGCAATTCTTTTTTCCAGAGACACCTGAGCAAAAATAGAGACTGATGAAAACACTCATGCTTCTGATGCTGACGACTTAGAGACATTACAAAGCACCACTGAATTGTACAAACAAGAGGGAAAAGGCCTCAGTGAGAAGAGTGTTCAATCCCTGACTACCACTCCCAAGAGTATGACATCCTGAACCATCGCTCCAACGGCCCACCCTAGTACGAAGAAACCCAGAATTCTTCAAACGGAGGAGGAGATAAGAACCCTCCTCGCGCTAAAATTGATAATTCTTACAAGCTTCCCATGAAGAAGAAGAGAAAAAGCTTTGTAGGGAAAGCGGAAGAGCCTGAAATTAAGAGTGAAGACATGGAACTTGAGACTGATCTAGATAGTGTATTCTGCAACGTTGGTCAACCCAGGGAGGCGATCCAACATAGTCCCCCAATGGAAATAGTTGAGACCGAAATTTTTTATGAAGATGAATCCTTTGTATTGCAGAGCATTGTTTTTTACAGCGAGTCTAAAAAATTAATTATTGAAAAGAGAGATGTAAGAAATAAGAAAGGGAAATCTCATTCAGAGATTAACCTTGGGAACATGTAGTCGTCCCAAATCTCTTGACTTCACCGAGCAACCGAAGATGCTCTTGATGATTCCATTGGAGGCATTGAGGTCAATAATTCCATACTGAAGGACCGAGTCAAGGAATTGGAGGAAGCTTTGATTCCTATGCCATTGCTTTCTAGTCCTTTAGAAAAAACCATGCCTTCCACCCCTGCGGCCAAGTTAAAAGTATCCTCCAGCCTCCTCGCATTGTGTAGAGGCTATGTGGAGAAGAATATCAGGAAAAGAATGGATCTTATTATTGAGGCCTAGGAAACAACACAAGGTATGGTTTCCCTTGGAACAAGGGCACATGCTTTGTACGAACATTTGCAGGCGGATTTAAAAAATGAAGAACGTTTCTATATATACATGGTCATCCCTTTTGGTGTCCATGTCACCAACATGACATATATGAGAATAAGACAATAATATCTCCCCTCCCCAAACTGGATCACTCAATTAAATTCATGTTGGAAAGAGAAAGTGAAGAACATGCATCTCAGATATAATTTTCGGGATTAACTGCGAAAGCCCCTCTATGATTAAACATGCATCTCATTGTCCAATCATGTGAACAAGTCATATCAAAGAAGGAAGAATTATCCAGAAAGTTGACCGAAATAGACTTAGTCGGAAGTACCAACAAGGTCCAAGACCCCAACTTAATCGTCAACTCCTTTCCCTTAACTAAGCAAGCCTTCGATGAATAGGTTGATATTTTTAAGGGGTTGTCTTTAGAAACGTTTTACAGCATCCTTGAATATGGTGAAGATGATGTGGACAACTGGCTAGTGGGCTATTCGGTACAAAATGAAGAAATTGATCAAGCTCTACGTAATATTTCTATCGATCTAAGGGAATTAGAAAAGGAGATTTTCAACATAAAAATCTGGGATGAGAACAACATGGCCCCCTTGAGAGGATACATTGAAGAATGGCTCCAAAGGGCAATCAAGAAGCTCGTCGACAAAGGGCAACATGCAGTAGGCATGATTCCAGTAGTCGTCGACGACAGCAATAAAAAGGCATCAGCAAGAAAATAGCGAAGGGGGAGATATATATCATCACTATAAGTCTATACTGATCACATCCTGCTTTGTTTATCAATCCATTTATTCCACCTTTTTAAATAGAAATGTCTAACCAAAGACTGATACCTTCGAATTTCTTATTTTCAGGTCTTGCTCTCTATCGTCGCCCACTTCTTCTTTCTACAGTCTTATTTCTTGTACATATTTCTTTTATGGTTTGTGGGAGCCCCAATCCTAGTCTATATGACAAATTCATTTAAATTTCCAGGAATATGTAACAAACAATATTATTTTTTGATATATTTCAAATAAAATTATTTTTATCTCCTTTTATATTTATGTGCTCTGAATTTTTTATCTTCAACTATGTTGAATGTCAAGAGATTGTGTTTATTTAATTTCAATGTTTAATGTGTGATTCCTAGTCCTATTTTCCAAGAAACTTTATTTCAAACAAAAAAAAAACATTTTCTATCGTTTTGTATTGCTTCAAGTCATTACGACAGATATTCTCTAAGTCCCACATTTGAACTATACACGCGACAGAAAAAACTTATAGAGGAGTACCACATCTATAAGAACGTAGTAGGACTCAAAAAAAAATAAAGGTGTTTATTTTCCACTGCATATAACTTTATTTTTTCTGACACATATAGAGACACACAAGCCAGATGATCTATTTAAAGAAGTGACTATGAAAATTGTACTTAAATCTAACCAGTTGGAAGTATACAGAAATCATTATGAATGAATTTCATAAATACATTGAAGAGATAAAACATGCAAGGTAGGAATGGAAATTTCGAACATGGTAAGTCAGAATATTGGTAAAAAATAAAAGCAAGATGGATTATATACTTTCAAAAACTAAATGGTTTCAATGCCAGAATTGCTCTAGGGGGCACGTGTCATTTCCTACATAGATACCACCTGTGCTTCATGCTGCTTGCCACGTCTCCGCTACAGTTTCCATTTGCCTCTGCTACATTTTCCCCATCCCTGTGCATTTATTCCCAATTCAACCCAGCAGGGACTGCGCTGCCATGCAACACTTGTTTAACCTAAAAATGGTTTTCCATGTGCTACAAATAGAAACAATATGTGCACACTTTTCCCTTTTTACTCCCACAATTCTCTGATGGTTGTCTTGATATTGTGTCATACATTTCCTCCCCTTTCATTCCTTCCCCGCAGCCATGTTCTTCTCATGGTCCAACATTGTGCAAGTCCCTTCGTAACCATTGACTTCTTCGTAGTTGGGATTATTCAAACTCTAATTGTAAGATTCAAAATTCTCAATCCACTTGCAACCTCTTCTTTCACATGGTTTCTGTATTTTATTAATTTTCTTTATTAATTTTGATTTAATATTTTAATAAAGTTATTTTACATTAAATTTTTTAATAAATTTATTTTAATAATAATAATAATCTATTTTTAAGGTCACAGCCACAATTTGACTGGTAATAATAATAATCAAGTGGGGATGGCAAGTCTTGGCTAAATCATTGGGGAATAAAAGAATAATATATATATATATATATATATATTTTTATGGAATATCTTCATGGGAAACCCTCGAGTACTTCCCCACTTTGTGCCCTGATTACGGAGCCTAACCCTAAGGAGGAACAAGAGATTTGAACCCATGACCTCAAGATAGCTTCACGTCTGGCTCAAACTACTTGAGCTAACCCTTGGGGCTTGAAAAAAGAGGAAAAGAAGAAGTTGATATGCATAATATCAATGATATTAAAAATATTATTCAAGCTAAATATAAGGAGAATCTATGGTGCGATAAAGAATTAGAGGATAAAAGAAAATTAATATATCATAAAGAGGTCGTTAACCCTAATCTTGAAGATCAAAATTATCTCTCTGTTTTGACTATCATTAAAAAGAGAATTCCTATTGCTAAAATTAGAACTAATTCTCATGAGCTACATAGTGAGACCGGGCATTGGACAATCCCCAAAACACCATGGAATGAAATAATATGTCACCTTTGTGACACCAATAAGGTTGAAGATGAAAAACACTTTCTCCTAAAGTGCCCTGCATATATCCAAATTAGATGTCATTTTCAAAATATTGATCATAATACCGACCTTCCTAACCTTCTAAGTCATCAAAATTATAGTGATCTTGGAACGATTCTCCTAATGCTTTTTTAGCATTGAAATAACATTTTAAAGAAATCTAAGTAATCTCTTACCTTTCTTAAGGTTTGATAGACCAATTTTGGTCTTAGTGGACGTTAACTATCATCATCGTAATGTTGTGATAGTGTGTGTGTATTGAACCTTATGCATCAACTTTTGTAGTGTTTACTACAGTACTATGGTAATGTATACATTGTTGGATGCATATGCATAAAGATTCAATTATGCATAAATTGAGTAATATATGCACCAATGGATATGCATTATGCACCAATCTCTGCAATGTTGTGTTGGTGTATGCATCATTGGATCTATATGCTCAAATATCGAATAGTGCATATAATGAGCATTTATGCATCGTTGGATATATGGGAAATTTTAGGGATTAAATTTCACCTATGGCTAACTTAGCTTTTTTTTTTCAAAAAGATTCAACAATTTTTCATTTATTTTCTAAATGATTTCCCAAATTTTATGGGACAAAAGTATTTCACTCTAAAAATTGTCAATTTTTTCTAAAAACTATATAAAATCCTTGTAAATTTGAATATTTTTCCAATAATATCACCAAACATTTTAGGGATCTCATTTTTATAATTAGTAAGTTTCAATAAGTTTTCTATACTTTAAGATAAGTGTGGATCCTTAAAACAATTTGTGGTTAAATATATTTGCAAATACACAACCAATGGTGCATACACTACCACAACATTGTAGTAAATGTTGCATAGCTCGACGCATAAGGATCACCTAATCTGTATTTTTAAAAAGTCCTTAAAATTTGAGATAAATTTCAAGTTGCCTACTCAACAATTATGTTCATTAATGATGAATAGGCCATTAATATAGTACGAAGCACTTGCTTTTCTTTGATTGAGCATATGTAACATGCACATGCTTAAAATTGATGAGCTATGCCACACTTAAACTCTTGCGGAACTTAATACATTGTAACATACCCGGCCTTCCAAGTCGGCCATGCCAACTCCATAAAAACAACAATACCATTATACAGATTCATGCAGAAATAACAGTAAACATATGCATGAAGCATACACAGGAAATACCCATGAATATAACACATATATAAATACACATCATGTAAACTAACACACAATCGATACTTATCTTTTAGAGAATACCACCAATTGTGTACAGACCTTCCATGATCCTCCCAGCCTTAGACCACGCTTCTCATAACTTTTAGCAGTGGGTCACCCCCGAGCTGGGACTAAACTCCACCCGGGTAAAGGGATTCCTGGCTAAGCTGAGATAAATTAGACAACAGGAAGGATCTCATTCCAGGAGCCAACTCAAACTAACAGCCTACAGCCTCTCATTCCCCACATGCATGCCCCACCCGGGAGGTGTGCCCCTTCTCTGCTCAACAATCCTTTAGCGGCCCCACTTCCCTTCTATGGATTCAACAGTAGGCCAGACAAGAATTCTCATAACACTATAGTTGTAGTTGGGCTCCCTCAGAAAATCACTTTCCCAACAAGTCTCTCACCTGGAAAGAGTTGCTCACGAGAGTGACAACCCGCCCCAATCCATGGGCATGACAACCCGTTTCTTCAGTTCAGTGCTTAATTCAACCAATTGTAGGCTCGGGTGAAGGAAGCAACAGAAAATGGGTATGGAACTGGTGATGGCAACGACCACTCTCAGGTTAGGAACGAAGATGGAAGCAACAAGAATCAGTTAAGGAATAGTAGTAGCTCAAGTATGGTACAACACTCGATCAAGTATAGTACAGGTATGTTACTCGTGACAGGGAGGTACTGCGTATATCTTATGGGATGGGTCAAACGAGGGAGATCTCGAAGTGAAACGATGGCAGACTGGTCAATCCTGAAAATGTGAGGGTGACTAGGGAGAATGGTGCCTAACGAACTAATTTTCCCCACATTTAACTTCATGCACCTTGATTAACACATGGCCCTCCAGGAACTCGTTCCTCTCCACTTGTAGATCATTCCCCTTCCCATAAGAACTTAGGATAATATGAGATTTATCCTTGCCTTAGTCTTATGGATTAATAAAATAATATTCCCTTAGAGATAAGCCCTCTAACTTAGCCCCTTTTGTAGGCTCTTAGCCCCTCCTTTTCCCTTCCTAGTCGAGTTTAGTCCCCCATACTCTTTTATTGTAGTCGATCTACACACAACGATGTATTAGATTAATGATATGAGTGTTTACATATACAAAAATAGGATCAATGGCCTTTAGCATCTAGGCTCTCAAGCCTAATCATCACATAATCCTTCTAGCTTATAATCACTTGGCTCATCAACCTATAAAACATATTTACAATTTCAACTAGGGCTCGGTCTTGGGGTATTACATTCCCCTCCCCTTATTTATGCACTATCCTCAATGCATATTATTTACATATTACCATCAAAATTTTCAAAAATATTGAAAAAGATGTGAGTATCTTGCCCGCATAGCATCTTCGTGTTCCCAAGTTGCATCATTAGGACTGTACCAAGTCCATTGGACCTTTACTAGATCTATGGATCAATTCCGGAGCTGCTTGATCTTCTGATCTAGTATGCACATCGGATGCACTTGAAAAGCGCCTTCTTGCTCCACCTGAATCACATTCCAATCAATAGCATGATTAGCATCATGTATATACTTTTTGAGCAATGGTACATGGAATACATTATGAATAGACATTGATGCAGGTAATGCAAGCATATAAGCTATAGGCCCAATCCTCTGTAGGATTTCAAATGACCCACAATAACAAGTTGCCAACTTTGAAAAAATTCCCAACTTCAGGAAACTGGTTGGCCTCCACTTTCAAGAATACATGATCACCCACTTTAAATTCCTTGTGAATTATGCCCTTATCAGCATAGATTTTATTCCTGTATTGAGCAGCCTTAAAATTCTGCTTTATTTTTTACATCTGCTCTTCTATTTCTTTGAGTAATTTTGGCCCAACCAGTGCTCTATCTGATGGGTTGTCCCAACTTACTGGTGTGTTGCACTTTCTGCCATAAAGTGCCTCAAATGGGATCATCTTCAAAGATTCTTAGTACCCATTGCTTAAGAAAACTCTACCAAATGTAGGTAGTCTTTCCATTTTGATGGTTTATCCATCACATACATCCTCAACATATCCTCAATCACTTGATTCACCTGCTTTGTTTTCCCATCAAATTCTGGATGATAACTTGTGCTAAAATTCAAATTTGTTCCAAATCCTTTAAATAATCCTTTCCAGAAATTTGATGTGAATTTTGGATCTCTGTCAGACACAATTGTCTTGGGTATACCATGCAATCTTGCAATTTCCCTCATACAAATATAAACAACGTTAGTTTCCTTGTGAGTGAGCTTCACTGGGATGAAATGGGAAGCTTTAGTAAGCTTTTCTACCACTACCATGATCGAATCATGTTGCTTTCTTGTTCTGGGAAGTTTGGTGATGAAGTCCATTGTTACCACTTCCCATTTCCACTCAGGGATGGGTAATGGTTGCAGCAACCCAGCTAGGTGTCTATGCTCAGCCTTGACCTTTTGACACTCCAAACATTTGGCAATGTACTCAACAACTTCTTTCTTCATGCCTAGCCAATAATATTGGTTCTTGACAGTTGTAATTGTTTCCTTATACCCTGGGTGTCTAGCATAAGGTACAATATGCATTTCCCTCAATATCAGAATTTTCAATTCTTGGGAATTTGGTAAATAAATTATGCTTATGTACCTGAGAATTTTATTGTTTCCCTGCTTGTAGTCCTCCATTTTCTGTTGCAAAATACCTTGTTGTAATTTTTTCATTACTTCCATGTATTGCAAATATGATTTTGCAGCCTCTAAGATTTTGGTACATGCTTATGGTTGTAGCATGCAATTCATGCACTCTTCTGTTGAGTGCATCAACCACCTTATTCTCTTTCCCTTTGATATGCTTTATATCAAAGTAATATTCATTGATAAATTCCAACCATCTGCTCTGTCTGGCAGTTAGAGTTGGTTGTCCGAATAAATATTTCAGACCATGATGGTCTATCCTTAACTCGAACCTTTTCCCCATAAGGTAGTGTCTCCACTTCTTCAAAGCATGCACTATCGCTGCCAACTCCAAATCATGAGTGGCATAATTCCTTTCATGCTCCTTCAACTTCCTTGATTCATAACATACAAAAACCCCATTTTAACGGAGGACTCTGCCAAGTCCTCCTTTACATGCATATGTGCATACAATGAAGTCTTCATTTGGGTCAACAATCCTTAGAATTGGATCACTATTTAATAATTTCTTTAAGT
Source organism: Picea glauca (assembly GCA_000966675.3). NCBI lineage: Eukaryota > Viridiplantae > Streptophyta > Pinopsida > Pinales > Pinaceae > Picea > Picea glauca. The sequence continues at coordinate 47,770 of JZKD02S1347578.1, read as the reverse complement.
GTTGGAAACACTTTTCACACTCCAATGGCCACTAAAACTTCACTCCCTTCTTTTGTAAGGAAGTGATCAAGTGTGCAATCTTTGAGAATCCTGCAATAAATCTTTTGTAGTAGCCTGCAAGGCCCATGAAGGATCAAACTTTTGTCACATTCCTAGGTGTTGACCACCCTCTAATCGCCTCAATCTTTTTAGGATCCAATGTTATCCCTTTCTCTGATATGATATGCCCCAAATAATGAATTTTGTTCTGATAAAATGAGCACTTGCTCAATTTAGGATACAACTGATGCTCCATTAATACATGCAATACCATCTTCAATTGTTGTTCATGCTCTTCTTCCGACTTTGAATATATAAGAATGTCATCCAAAAAGACAATTACAAACGTATCTAAGTACTCTCTGAAAACACCATTCATCAAACACATGAAGACAATCGGTGCATTTGATAATCCAAATGGCACAACTGTGAACTCATAATTACCATACCTTGTTCTAAAAGAAATCTTGTTGATGTCTTCATCTTTAATTCTTACCTGATGATAACCAGACCTAAGATCAATCTTGGAGAATATTTTTTCATTCTTCAACTGATCAAAGAGGTCATCGATCCTTGGCAAAGGATCTTATTCTTTACAGTTCATTTGTTCAACTACCTAAAGTCAATACAAAGTCTCAATGTTCCATCCTTCTTATTCACAAATAATACCAGAGCACCCCAAGGTGACACACTTGGGCGTATATATCCTTTCTTCAGAAGCTCTTCTAGTTGCATTTGCAACTCCTTTAACTCTAGTGTACTCATCCTATAAGGGGTCTTTGATACGGGAGTTGCTCCAGGCATCAGATTTGTAGAGAAATCAATATCTCTTTTAGGGGGTAATCTTGGTATTTCTTTAAATACATCCTCAAACTCCTTTAGGACTGCGTAATCTTCAATATTTGACACCTTATCCTTAGGTGTTTATTCCATATGAGTTGCAAATAATTGACATCCTTTTCGGTAACATTTCTTCAGTTGTAATGTTGAAATTTCTTTGATAGATATTGCCGTGGGAATTCCTTGCATTGTCCTTAGATTCCCTTCCTCATCCCAACAAGTAAATTCTTTATTATAACAATCTAGGATAGCACGGTGTTGGTCCAACCAATCCATACCAATTAGACAGTGATATAAACCTAAAGGCAAGATGTTCAAATCTGCCTTGGTGCTCAATTCATTCATGTCCACTGGGCATGACTTAACCATCTCATTAACTTTTCTTTTGGCTCTGGTCGCCAGATGCACCAACCAATATTTTCCATGCTTGCTTCTTGGCAAATGAAATATTTCCACCATATTAGGATCTATATAACTATGACTAGATCTTGAATCAAGTAAAATTTCAATGGTTTGGTTGTTGATCATACATCCACTTCAATCATGTGTGACTGAAATTCAGCTTGCTTGTTGTCCAGGGATGCATAGATCTTGGGTACATTCCTTCCCATGTCCTCCACTGTTTCAGCTTGTTATACATTGTGAACAACTCTCACTTTTTCACTTATATGAGGACAATCTCTATACTTATGATCTCCCTTACAACCCCAACATTGAATAGGTGGTTGTCTTAGCCTTTGCCCCCCTGTCTCAATCATTCTAGGCTCTCTAGAAGCTGGTTGTCCCTAAGGACTATTTCTGAATAATAGTGGCTTATTCCCCTTCTTCTTCAGTTCCATCTTGTATTTATCCTTGTCTTCCCAAGATTTTTGGAAAGTTGGCTTTCCTTTGTGTTGATCATATAGGCATTTAGTTCGCCTTATGGTCTCCTCCAAAGTTTTGGGATCATCATATTGTATCTTGTCACTGATGAAAGATGGCATCCCACTCAAATACCTCTGAATCTTAATTGTCTCATCCTTGATGAAGGAGACATACTTCAACAGTTACAAAAACCTTCTTTCATATTCATCGATGGTCATACTCCCTAGCTTGAGTTCAAAGAACTCCATTTTCTTGTCATAATATCTCTTAGTCAAGTATTTCTTTTGAAAATGCTTCTTGAATTCCTTCCAAGTAACATTGTTGTGTTGCTCCTGCACAAGTTGGTCCCACCACATGGATGCCTTTCCCTTGAGTTTATAGATAGCAATTCTTCCTTCTGCATCTGAACAATAATTATGCAATTGAAAATATTTTCTCATGCCTAGCAGCCATGTCTCTACATCCTCATCCTTCTTGTGCTCACCTTCAAACGTAGGAGGTTTTATCTTGTACATTTCTCCTTGTAGATCATCCACCCCAGACCTCTTCTTAAGCTTCCTGACATGGGATGGACTTGAGCTATTGTGTGCTCTCCTATTGGAATTCCTTGGGGAGTGATGGCGATGTCAGCTAGCACTTCTTTTTCTACCTTTCTCATTAGGAGACATGTGACTTCCTGATTTGCTTGAGCCATTCTCCTTATCCAATTTCTTTTCAATTATATCCAAACTCTACATTAACTTCATGTTGAAGTCATCATGTTTCTCCTTGGCTTTCATAAGCCTTTCGTTATCATCTTTATGAATTTGGACATCTTTTTGAAAAAATTTAATGGTCTCTACCATATTCATGTTTTCATCCTTTCCTTCTCCATGTCCATTTGAGTTTGTACCTTCAATACCCATATGGACATCCATCCCTCTGATCTCATATTCCTAGTCGTAACCCCCATGTGTATCTTCCATTCCTATTCAATCTGTGTTGATCCTGATCTAATCTAGTTGTTGTTAACTTTGCAAAATATGCAGCCAACATAACTTTGTCAGGCTAACTGTCTCAACAATTTCATGAAAGTATGAACCATTTTAGTTCAATAATATATTAGACTTATTTCTTTTGATTTTTTGAGAAATTGATTGTTCAACTCAATTTTCTGGGTGAACAGTGATATTATGTTGTCCAAGATCTTTCCAGTGACTACTCCCTTGCTCAATTTTGAGTCTTGAGGAGAAAGTTATGGATATCTAAAAAAAATTGTCCTTTATGTGAGGTCGACCCTTACATAAGTGATCTTCTTTGGAAGTTGATTTAGCTCTTGGACCCATGTTGAATCCTCTCTTAGGGTTCACAGGCTCCTGTGATTTCCTTCCAATGCTGGTCCATACAAATCAAAAACCACACGAGCTCCTTTTCTAAGCCCCTTTTATGTCCTTAAAAACAATTTTTTGAGCACTAGCCCTTTTTCTTCAGCCCCCAATCTCATGTGACCACGGGCTGTGACCAAATGCTTAATCGAAAGGTGCTTTTTCGAAGCTTCGGGGCTCTAGAACTTCGGGCTTCGGAGGCTCTTACTACCTCCCATCTTATTTCTCTCAAATGTCGAACTAGCAAACTCTTTCATGGGACATCATTAGAGCTTCAGGAGTTTCGTTAACATAACACAAAACTTCTCCCGAATGTCGAACTGGCAAACTCCTAGACTAGCGCTTCGAAGGTTCTTATACTATTACACCTTAATTCTCTTAAACATCGAATGTCTGAATTCTCGGGCTGGCACTTTGTTGTTTCGTTACTCTGACACTCCCCTACTTCAGGATTCGAAAGTTTGGACCACACAACACGCAAAGTTCCCCGAACATTGAACACGTGAACTACTTCGATGCTCCCAAGCTCTAGAGCTTTGGGCTTCAAAAGATCTTGCAACAACATACACACATATCCCTGAATGTTGAATCTCCGAACTTTTGGAGTCTCACCAGTAATCATGCACCAGGGGGTGCTACATGGAATGTTGAGATGATGTGTGGCCCAATCTATGGGTGACACGTGTCAAGTTCTAATTGGTACAAAAGGTTTGTAAAAAGAACAAAACAAGGTGACATGTGGCATGCTTAGCGTGGTTCCACGTCACCCTAGGTGGCATCAACATGTCACCTCACTCCAGCGCTACGGGACTTTGGAGGATCTCACACCAGAACACATCAAAACACCCGAACGCCAAACTTTCAAACTCTCGAATAGGTCCATGTCACCCTAGGTGACATTAACATGCCACGTCACTCTGACGCTCCGGGACTTCGGCACTTCGGGCTTCAGAAGATTTCACACCAACATACTTTATAATTCTCAAATGTCGAACTTTCGGACAGGTGTTCCCCGGAGCTCTGGGACTCTGACGCTTCGAGACTTTGGAACTTCGGGCTTCAGATGATTTTGCTACTAAACATTTCAAAACTCTCGAACGTCAAACTGGAAAACTCCCGAAGTGTCTCTCTCCAACGCTTCAGGACTTCGGGCTTCGGGACACTTCTCAACATAACATTACAAATCTCCTAAATGTTGAACTTTCGAACTATGCTTCTTTAGAGTTTCGGGACTTCGATGGTTCGGGGCTTCGGGCTTTGGAAGTTTTCACTGTTGATCACCACCTAACCCTCGAACTGTCGAACGCTGAAATTTCAAACACTTGTTAATCTGCGAACACGTGTCCCCAAACATGAATGGTCCAGATTGGTTCTGGACTTTAGGACTTCGGGAAAAACTCCATTTCGCGCAACCACAACCAGATTTCCATGAGCGTCGAATTGTTGAACCACTTGGGGGATCCAACGGTCCACCTTCTCCCAAATGATCTACGGTGTAGATTCACTCTGGGACTTCAGGGCTTTAGGATTTTTCCTCCTTTTTGTCAAAGAATTGAAAATTGTCGAAGCAACAAAGTCCGAAGGACTTGAGGGGTTAACAATCGCGCTACTTCCCCAGTTCCGAAGACTGTGAGGGATCTGCCTTCTCCCAAACAGATCCAACGGCCCAAATCTAAACTTTGTGGCCCAAAACCATGGTTGTTGTGGTTTCTTTCCTCTATTGGGTTTCTTGAATAGATAAGCCTACTGATCTTCTGAACACAATCAAGGTGTTCTCCAAGCACCCTACTGACACTCTGTAACTTAAATTCTCTCTGAAATTTCGCTATAATTTCAACTTGCATTGCCCATCCAGGATCATTTTTGGAAACTTGGGCTCTGATACCAAATTGTAACATACCCAAGCTTAAAATTGTTGGGCTATGCCACACTTAAACTCTTGCAGAACTTAATACATTGTAACATACCCAGCCTTCCAGGCCATCCATGCCAACTCCATAAAAGCAACAATATCACCTATATATATATATATATGCATTATGCCAATATGCAGATTCATGCAGAAATAAAAGTAAACATATACATGTAGCATACACAGGAAATACTCATGAATATAACACATATACAAATACAAAGCATGTAAATTAACACACAATTGATACTTATCTTTTGGACAAGACCACCAATTGCGTGCAGACCTTCCACGATCCTCCCAGCCTTAGACCGCGCTACTCATATCTTTCAGCAGTGGGTCACCCCCGAGCTGGGACTAAACTCCACACGGGTAAAGGGATTCCTAGCTAGGCTGAGACAAATAAGACAACAGGAAGGATCTCGTTCTAGGATCCAACTCAAACTAACAACCTACAACCTCTCATTCCCCACATGCATGTCCCACCCCAGGAAGTGTGCCCCTTCTCTTCTCAACAGTGCTTCGGCTGCCCCACTTCCCTTCCAAGGCTTAAGCAACAGGTCGGACAGGAATTCTTAGAGCACTATAGTTGTAGTTGGGCTCCCTCAAGAAATCACTTTCCCAACAATTATCTCACCTGGATAGAGTTTCTCACGGGCCTGACAACCCGCCTCTTCAATCCACGGTCCTAATAACCCGTTTCTTCAATTCAGTGCTTAAGTCAACTAGTTACAGGCTCAAGTGAAGGCAGCAACAGAAAATGGGTATGGAACTAGTGATGGCAGCGACCACGCTCAGGTTAGGAATGGAGATGGCAGCAACCTGAATCAGTTAAGGAACAATACCGGCTCGGGTACGATATAGTACTAGCTTGACTACAGTACGAGTATGTTACCCGTGATAGGGAGGTACTACGTACAGCGTCTGGGTTGTAGAGGTCGAACGAGGGAGGTCTCACAGTGAAACGATGGCAATCGTGAAAATGTGAGGGTGACTGGGGAGAATGGTGCCCAACGAACTAATTCTCCCCACATATAATTGCATGTGCCTTGATTGAGACATGGCCCTCTAGGAATGCGTTCCTCTCCACTTGTAAGTCATTCCCCTACCCATAAGAACTTAGGATAATATGAGATTTATCCTTGCTTTAGTCTTTTGGAATAATAATACAATATTCCCTTAGAGATAAGCCCTCTAGCTTAGCCCCTTTTCTAGGCTCTTAGCCCCTCCTTTGCCCTTCCTAGTGGAGTTTAGTCCCCCATACTATTTTATCGTGGTCGGTGTACACACAATGATGTATTATATTAATGATATGAGTGTTTACATATACAAAAATAGGCTCACTGGCCTTTAGCATCTAGGCTCTCCGACCTAATCATCACATAAGCCTCCTAGCTTATAATCACTTGGATCACCAACCTATAAAACATATTTACAATTTCAACCGGGCCTCGGTCTTGGGGTATTACAACATAAATCATCCATTTATCGTAATAAGGTTAAATGCCTTAGCCATGTTGTAACCTTCACTCACCTTGCTCTTTATTCTTCATCTGTCTATAAGTAACTTAACTTGGAGCAACATGCTTCCATGACTTAGAAATATACTTATGCACAAGTGATATTCAAATTTTAACATTTACACTGGAATTTTAATATAGGCTCTCATGATGGAAGTTGCACACACAGATTTTTATGAAAACATGTTTCAATATGCTAAACTATAATCGATGCATCATGCACTTCTCAAAAAAAAACACATCTATGTACCACCATAACACACATGCACTAAAGAGGCATTGGTAAAAAAAAATACCATCCATAAGACTAAAACAATGTTCCCATAAGACACCATTGCATCTTCATAGTGATAGTTATCTCTATTGCCCTACTACTTATTACTATTCATCCATCATTCTTACACATTCTCCACTTTTATTTAAAAATCCTAATTTTAATTTGTTATATTTTTTATGATATTGAGCCTCAAGCACAAGCATAGACTTAGATAACTATTTAATTGTCTTCTTTAAGCATTTTTATTTTTACTTCATCGTTTATTTTTTCCTCACGCGGTCCCAATGCTTAGCGCACCATTGAAAGTGTATTTTATGTGTTTAATAATTACGACAATGCATCAATGTTCTAAAAACCAATGTTGTGCACTTTAATGTCATAGTGCTAGTGTAATAGACGTTTGAAAGCACACTAGTGTGCCACAACAATAGAAGCTTTTAAATATTTTTTTATTTATAGAGATGAATTACTTTAATTTATTAATTTGACATTAAATGATTTTATAGTCAACACATTTGTTGTGTCCATTAGTCTATGGAGCATTACCAAATGGCGAGAAGATGACACTCATCATGTGAGCGATGTGTAAGCATATCCCACACATTTAATATCTCAATTTTGATGAAGAAGATATTGGATCATAGTTTGTATGGATTGCAAATGTGTGGTTATTGTGATGGGCATCGACCCATGTGAGTTATAAATGATCTTGGAATGTAAAAGTTGTAAATATGTTTTGTATGGATTCTTAGTGTATTGTTGAGGGTTAAGGATTGATTAGAAAATGCTTATGCATATAGAAGTTACAAATATATTTTCTATTAATTGTGTGATAGAGTTGCTATGATGTATTATATGTTTATGTTGAAGATATGTATTTAGGGACAGCTTTTGCCTGAAACCTATCAATCAAACAAAATTTGTCAAGCAAACCACCTTGTATCCAATTGCCATATGAGGTACTTGTCATTGTATCAAGCTATCACGTGAAATATTTGTTGCTTTCCTGCAGACCTTCCTCCACTGCCTCACTGCCACCAAGGAGCCAACTTGTTGCTTTAAATCCAATATGATCAGTTTTCCTATCCGATCTAATTTCCTATCCAATCCTATGGGATTTCTTGGCCACCTAGCTGGATTTTCTATTTCTTACTCCTCGGTGACTTCTTCATCGAGAGAAACTGAATCCCTCCCTATTGGATCTGTTTTCACTACAACTTCTTCATCAAGTATCCCTACCAGGCCATCCTGCAAAACATATTGAGGAAGCAAGGATCAAAGATCATGGTTGTTCGCATTCTACTTCTTCGGTACATGTGATTGATCATTGTAACACAGATTGTTTAGGCAATGCCTTACCAGAGGTAGTGTCATGTGTAAGATCTGTGGTATCCCTCAGCATACTCTTCTCTATCGAACACTTCATTGCAGTGGGTTCATATTCAAGATTTCTCTAGCTTCATTGAAACCCTCTTCTATCTGAAAATTGTTTGCAATTAATGTTAATTAAACATGTTGTCATCATCCAATGAACCCTGAAACCCTAACACATTCATAAGTTATTTGAAAAGGACCTTGTCATCATACGAAATATCCACAATATCTTTCAGAGGCATATCCTGCGTAACATGGGGGCCAATGGTTAACAAAGGAAGTGGAGGAACAATACCTAGAAGTGTGCTTGTACTTTGTTGGTGTGATGTTGTTGTTTTCGGCCATGGTTGTCTCCATGCGGAGGTCCTTCGTGATTGATTCCATCTCTTACATCTACGCAATTGGACAATGAGTCGTGGTTAGAGGTGGGTGTGTACCTGGATTATTTAGTAGGGTTTTTTTCATCATCTCTACTATTACTAGCCCTTCCCATACCTTTTGTCCAAACCATGTATCTTTCACCATTGCAACTATTGTCGGCCTATTGAGTATGTGTTGGGTTGTGCTTGTAGCTTCAGATGTCTACCCTCTTTCTGAAGTTGGGCTAGGAGGAAGTTGTTGGCCATGTTCCTTCCTCTTCCTCTTCCTCAACTGCATGGGCAGTAGTGCAAGTGACTTGTGAACTAAAACAAGAGCCCTGCCGAACTCTTCATCGTTTTCCAACAACTTCTTTTTGCAGAAGAGGAAGAAGTCTCCTTCCTAAGTGTTTTGTGTGGTGATACCCACCAGTGAGCTTTCTCTCTTCCTGGGCTACCTGTGCCTCAAATACATAGGGCAATCGACAGAGGAGGAGGGGGGAAAGCTTGGTGGAGGAATTCTTCGGCCATGATCCATTAGGAGAAAATGTGAACTATTTCACAAAGGTGAAAACATGAGTTATTTTCTTGAACTAATTCCTGAAATGTGAATAGAGAATAGCATGGAATCATACTGAGAATGTCACCATTGCATTGAATGAGAATAAAATCAATAGCTTATAAAATGTTTACCATTTATGTATTCAACCCACAGAGTCTCTGACTTCATACACATCAGGTTTCCTGGAGGGGATAATCTCTTCGAAGATGTAGGTAAAGTCGTCTTTGATGAACGCTGGGACTTTGGTGGTTTAAGACAAGTTTCATTGTGAATCAAGGCTATGGGGGTTTTGGAACAACAAAACACAAGACATTATTTGCATGGAAAATCACCAAAAGTGACACCAACGCTTGATTGCATAGGTGGACAATGATTGAAAACTTGTTCAACGAGTCTATGCATGTCGTGTTCCATGGAAAAAGTGAAATGTTCAAATTTATGTAACTAATTCCATGGAGACCTAATTTATAAATCTTTGTCATAGTCTTGTACAATTATAAATAGCGATAGAAGCATATAATAAATTTTTTAAATGATAAAATTCATTATCTTTAATGTAGTTTGTTGGTAAGGTTTTTGGTATCCCCTATTGTTTGGCATTAATGTTGTTATAATGGTGCCTTCAACTCGGTAACATTTTGCCTTTGATTTCAAGGCCCTGTGGCACTCCAGTTTGATGCTCTTTTTTTGTTTTAGAGAATTTGTTGATTCTGGATGGAGTGCCACGCTTTTTTTTTAGAATTCTATATACCATATTGTTTATTGACAGAATATTGAGGCATAGATATTTTAAATGATAATACCGATAATGCCACCCATGAAATTTTCGCTTGTGGGGAGAGGAATGAATGACTGACCTTGCAGACATTGACAATATTACAGAGTTGTTGGGTGACTTGTTGCAACACTTTATCAGTCACAGAAACAACAATGGTGAAGAGTGCTTTGTCCTTGTTAAGCCCAATTGCCAATGAGTACTCAATGTTGTATCATCTTCTAGCAAACATGCTTGCAATGCGGTTTATCATCCCACTTTCATCCCCGACAAATACAAATATTGTGTGGCATTTGACATTGTTCAGTTGCATTCCAATTTCAATCAGCACCTACCCAGCTCACAAACTTCTCTAACAACAGTCACATCATGCGTTATTAGGCATGGGGCGTAAACCATAAATAGTTGTCTTTACATAGCCACTACAGAGAAAAAAGGATGCACATTACCAGACCTTTGTCTTAAACCATAATCACAAAAATGTCACACAATATGCCTGGATATAATTGTTAAGAAAAGTCCATTAACTCGCCTATGTATGGCCTAAAGACAAGTCAGACCTTACATGTATGGGTGTTTTCCCATTAGTTGTATGGAAGATTGGAATGGAAGACATCATACTAAATGCACAATTGTTGCCATCCAAGACGTTATGCCTTTCTTAGTAAAATTTCATATTAGACTAATGGGTTTATGAATTGTTTACATCTAAAGTAGATCCAGTGGTTGGGATAGCTATTCTTTATAATTTATTGATTGTAAATGGTCATAGTAGCTTTGGGAGTTGATGTTTTCTATTAAGTCTTTGATGGATTGTTGAAATTGCTAATCCTAAAGCCATGGCTAAACCAACTTGTTATGTTATCTTTGTAAAACACATAAATGATAAAATTTATAAAATACTTTTAATAAATTGTACATGGTCCTTGTAATTTTGAGAGTTGATGGTGTCTTTTGAGGTTTTTAGATAAAATTGCTAATCATATAGCCATGACTAAACTGGTTCGTCATATAGCCATGACTAAACTGGTTCGTCATATAGCCATGACTAAACTGATTTGTCATATAATATTTCTAAAAAAACATTAGTCATGAAATGTTTGGAGTACTTTCCAATAGTTTTATGTGGACAACTTGTTAACATTTGTCTTGTATATGCCATTAATTTGAATGGAACTTGAAGGTTTGAAAGTTATATGGAGTTAATATCTTGTATCTTATCCTTGAGATCTTAGAATCATTTCAATTTCACCATTTGTAAAAAAAAAAAATTGGATCATGGTAACTATTTTAATGCAGTCAAGAAAGAACATCATCGTAGATTTTTATTTTTTTCACATTTGAGCTTTAATGCTCAAAGTGGTTGCTAGGTGTAATTTTTTCTCGACTATCATTTCAATTTGGAATCTCTAAATTTTGTTATGGATTTATAATTGATGGCACCAATTTTTGTCAAACAGTTTGGAATTCCTCTATGTATTTGTTGATTTGTGACCATTAGTTGATAAGCGAAACAACACACTATGTAGTAAAGAATAAAGATCATTTCAATTTGGAATCTCTAAATTTTGTTATGGATTTATAATTGATGGCACCAATTTTTGTCAAACAGTTTGGAATTCCTCTATGTATTTGTTGATTTGTGATCATTAGTTGATAAGCGAAACAACACACTATGTAGTAAAGAATAAAGAAATATATTAATGGATAGTGAAGCTTTTATTCCTAATGGTTCTATACTCCATAGTTTTTGTTGCATGTCTATGTAATGTTAAAGTGAACATTTTGGGTCATCTTAGAACCTCATAAAATCACTTGATTTCTATTAGAGTTCATTTACTTCTAAAATGTAAATGTATATAAAAATGAATAATGATTAATTGTTGCCTAAATATGGGTGAATGCATACTTTGTTTTGCTCCATAGTTCTTGTTACATGTTTACATTATTCTGGTTACATGTCTACCTTATTTTGGTTACATGTCTACCTAATGTTAAAGTGAACATTTTGGGTCATTTTAGAACCTCATAAAATCACTTAATTTTTATCATAAAATCACTTATTTTTATTACAGTTTATATACTTTTGAAATGTATATAAAAATGAATAATGATTTTTACCTATTCTTGTTACATGTTTACCTAATGTTAAAGTGAACATTTTAAGTAATCTTACAACCTCATAAAATCACTTGATTTTTATTAGAGTTTATTTACTCTGAAATGTATATAAAAATGAATAATGATTAATGATTGTATAAATATTAATCAATGCATCCTTTGCTTTACTCCATAGTTCTTGTTACATGTCTACCTAATGTTAAAGTTAACATTTTGATTCATCTTAAAACCTCATAAAATCACTTGATTTCTAGAGTTCATTTACTTTTGAAATGTATATAAAAATGAATAATTATTAATTGTTGCCTAAATATTGATGAATGCATACTTTGCTTTCAGACAACATTGATATTATATTGCATTGTAGCTCTTGATTGGTTGAAGTTGTTTGAGGGTTAGGTGCATTGTGCATTATTGTAAATGCTCCTCATTGGTGAGATATTTCTAGATTAATGAGTCTCATATGCTTGAGTTAGTTTTGTTAATGACATCCATTTTATTTGTGATTTTGTAGAAAATTCAGGTTAATGGCTACCATGGCATATATTCTTATAAACATGAATTGCTTGATTTATGATGAGCAAACAATGTTGCATGCATGTGTTGTATTTCTAACCATGGGACTGTGTGAAAGCCTTTTGAAATCTCTTTCCTCATTAGCTTTGAACTTGCGGAAATAAACACCAATTTGTAATCACAAAAATGATTTTTGGTATGATAAGTACAATTAAGAAAAGTTTCCATTCTAAGTAATCATAAAATATCATTTAAAAATTCATTATATTAACACCAATCATAATATATGGAATGTATATGCATATCAATATCTATGCCTATTAGTACTGGTTTAAAATTTTGATATATTTATTAATTAATTAAATTAAGTATATTATTTACATTTAATAAAGTTATTTTTAAGTTTGAATTTAATAAATTCAAAATTGTTAATCTTAAGTGATTATTAAAAACTTTAACATAGTTTAAAGCTCAAAACAAGTTTTATGCATAATAAGAGCAATTATATTTTCTTGGGTTTTTAGGTAATAGTAACGATTTATTATTAGCATTGGCTCTTGGTGCTTAGCGTATCCAATCTAGAATGTTTTCAGGTAATTTCTAAGTTGCTTTTTTAATTCGGTTGATGAAAAATTATAGTTTTATGGCTCATATTTTTAAGTTAAATCATACAATAGAACTTAATCGAAAAATTAATTGAACTATGATTGAAAGGTCAAATTTAGGAAGTTGCAAATTAAGGAACGCACATTAACAAGTATTTAAGATATTGAATTAAATATCATAAAAGTTTAAAATAATCTTTAAAAAAATGTGAAGTATAAGATAACTTTATTTATTATAGTGAGCAATTTTCAAATATTTCCTAGCATACTTACTGAATGAGAGAATGAGAATGTCGAAGTGGTTCAAAGGAGTTTTTCAAATTATTGTTTTTAATAAGAACCCTAAAGATATTGCAATTAGAAATATAATTATATTTCTCCATGTACCAAGATATGACAGTGTTGAAGTAAACAAAGAGAACACATGTAACTGAGGGAACACTCACCATTGCCTCCCAATATGAGGAAACCACATAAGTTTCAATCTATCACTTTATTTCTCTATGTGTCAGTATATGCTTCCTAAAGATAATGTGTAATTGCCATCAACATAGGTGGTTACTGCTTTGTGTTGAGGAAGCTCGCCTCCTTGTGATGAGGTTGGATGTATTGATCATGTAGCAACCTCATGAAGATTGCATGATGTGCATATCAATGATTTGTATCACAAACATCCTCATAGTATGATGAAATATATTGTAATGAAATTGACATAAGTTAAGATTAGATGAAAACTACCTGTTATTAATATACTTTGGCATTCTCATTCTCCCATTTAGGGAGTATGCTAGTAAATAAAAAGATAATGCTGAAATATAATATATAAGAGTCAAAGATGGTTGTGAGGAGCACAAGGGGGATATTAGTACACAAGATGGGAAGATGAAGATGGGGCATGGGAAAGAAAGCCTTTATTTTCAAGTTTCAACATAATAACTCACATATTTTCTATTATGTGCCTTAAATGAAGCCCACCATCACCTTTGACTTAGAAATCCAAATCATAAATGCATGAAGGGGCGGGTAAAGAAGGTCTACTCAAATTCGATATAAAAAGCATAGAGAAAGGTCCTTATAAGGAGAAGTATAGTCATTTTGGGAAGATGTGAAAGTCCTTCATTTAATTCTTCCTCCTCATGGGCTTTGACTCATTCACGCAACTATTAAGACACTCTCAATTCCCATGCTATGTTCTATTGAGTATCTCTATTCCAAATCTAAAAATTATTTGAGCCAACACTATGAAGAGGGATTCGCAAACCTTGGAAGCGAAATTAATGGTTGTAGGTGAGTATGGAGGCTAGGCAAATTGGGAAACCATTACCCACTTGATATTTTTTCTCATTGATTTATTTGGAGTTAAAGTATTACTCCACTGGGGTTTCCTAGAAAAACAATTAATAGTTGCATTATTTCTTCCTCCATTGGAGCACATGCTAGTAGTGAATTACTAAGGGATTGTATAGCAAAGAAGGGAAAGTTCAAAGTTGCATTGTATATGGTAGTGGGAAGAGAGTTTCATTGTTGATTAATGATTATTGAATGAGGTGCCTAGAGTTTTTTATAATGAATAGATCGACTAAGTCACAAGAACAATGGGTTGGGTTGAGTGAGCTATAACAATGTAGTTGGTTTCTTTGCCTTAGTGGCCTCATATCCCAACTTATGGGTGGCATGTGCATTTAATGCCTATGCTTGAATGATGAATAGCTCTTATGCAACTAGTTTTTGATCCGGATGGATCTAGGGAACATCACAGAAGTTTCAGAAGTGTCTCATGAGGCCCAGAATCATCTTAGCATGTAGAGAAAGGGAAAAATTCAAAGTTCTCAAAATTCAGTGAAAAGTGCATTGCAATCTTTCCAATGGTGCAAATGGCTCATCAAACGAAGTTACAGATTGAAAGATACTCGCAGTCAAAGTTTGGTCAACCTAGCCTAGTCAGTAGGGGATGAGTCAGCATTCGTACTATTGATGTCATCATCCATATAGCACACATGGAAGGATCAGGAAGGAGACACGTGGCATGTTGACGTCAACATGACGTCAGCATGATGACGTAGCAGCACCAACGGTTAGCACATGTCACCCGATTTTGGCGTTTTCGGGCCAATCCTTGGACCAATCGGATCATGCCACGTGAAATTCTGTACCGTTCGTACAATGATGTGGTTGTCCATACAGTGATGTGGCAGAGTGACATGGCAGTCTGTACAGTTATGTGGTAGGATGACGTGGCATCTATATAGACATGTGACAGGTGACTGTGCAATTTGTACAGATGATGTGGCTTCCTCCAGAAGTGCCACATGGTAGTGTACGACTGGACCAACAGGATTGTGATGTCATGTCTGTGTGGCAGGTGACTGGAAAACAGTGGACCAATAGCTGGGTGCCACGTGGCCTAATTAGAGGGTGCCATGTGGCACCCCCGAAATGCCCAATAGGTCTCACTATATCTGGTGGTTCCATCAAACTAGTAGTGATTCCCCAACAGTTCTCCAAGGTAGCAGTGATCCACCAAAATTAACAGCAGATCCACCAAAGTTAGCACAAGTCCACCATATCTGGTAGTGGTCTGGTAAATCCGTGTAGCGGTTCCATCGTTTTGGTGGATATGCCAAGTTTGGCGGAGGTTTAAAAATTGGTTGGAGTTTTTTTTTGTTTGTTGGTTTGGTTATATAGTTGGAATGAGTGCCAAAAGGGGAGGCCCACAGGCTTGACCCCGGGACCTCCCCAACCACTTACTTTTATTACAAACCCGCCAACCAATTGGGCAAACCACTCCTTTGGTAACTTTGCCCAAGTTTTGTTATTAAGATGTAATTTTCGCCAATGCACGGGGACTGAGGGAGCACGCCAGTTCACCCAGGTTTGTACCGGCCACAATTTTCGATGCAGAGTACGATGCATTAATTGTACAGATTTTCACACAAATCGAGACAGAGGCTTGAAAGTGACAGTGTCCGATGGAGACGATTTGACAGTCGTTTTTAGGTAATTTGGTGACATGAATCCAATGGAGAGGTCTGTTTTTGCAGCAAACCTTCAGATCAACAAGCTAAGTTCTGGAGAATCCAATGTAAGCATGATTTTCATTATGTTGTTTTTTTATTAAATTTTGCAACATAGCATGTGTGTTACAGGTTTGAAGGAGCATCGAGAGGCTGTCGCAAGGCAGCATGATCAGCTTATTCCTTCTATTTCTTCTTTTCTTCTCTTCTTCCACATTAAACCAATCAGTTACATGTGACAGAGAAATTGTGGCACTTGCATGATAACTGGCCAATGAAGCAATTCTAAATCTCGTAGTTTCGGGATCTTTGTATGGGTTGCATATATGCTTGGATCTGAGCAATATATCTAAGGATTTTTTATGGCTCCATGATGATGGGGGTCATTGCATTATTCTTCCTCTTTTCTGTATCGAGTATGTGGGAATGATAAACATTCTTGGTCACATTCTGATCTCTTGTTGTCGTCGCCATTAGGGGACTTTGGCCTTACAACTTGTAAAGGAGAGACATCATTACAGCGAGGAGAATAGAGCAGTCAAGATTTGGAAGAAAGGCCCGGAGACATATCCCACAACGGGTGAACTCCGTTATCAAGGGAAGTGTCAAATCCATTATGTGTATTATGTTCTTATGTTGCTTTTCCATGAATTTTTGCACATGGGATATTAAATGCAAGCAGAACATATAAGACATAAGGAAAAATAAAGAGGTTTTATTCACTTTGGATTCAAGCCTATAAGACTTCAACTTTACCTTTAATTGAAAATCGCTCAAGTAAAACAATCTATAGCTGACCCTTTTGAAGGAGTGACAGAATCAATCAATTATTGGAAACTAATCACCCCGAGTTCAGATCATGTGGTATCTGTTGATTAAGGTTGGTTGTATTTGATGTCAACCCTTGAAGAAAGCCCCGCGGCACAAAGGTTTAGGTAATGGACCCAAGATTGTTTGATGTAAATATGACTCATTATTTTCTTGTCATGGTTGATAAGAAGTAAATATGGATGAACTCCAAAGTGGTCCCCTTATGGTGAAATCCCTCACAGGAAGACGCTTTGCGGAGTAAGAGAACCCATGCTTAATTGTGGAATAATGAGATGAAGGACAATTAATGTGTCAGGTAAACTATCCTATATGGATAGTTCTTGTCATTCTATTTCTGGTGGTATGTGGAACGTCGCATAACTCCTCGCGGTTAGAGAGTTATGGCCATGAGAAGTTGGAGACCCCAGGTTTGGGTAATGGACCCAAGTTTGTTTGATGGATAATGGTATGAGTTATGATATATTTTCAGA
>JZKD02S1347567.1:0-11633 GCA_000966675.3 Picea glauca | reverse complement strand
AGGCCCAGGGGAGACGTCCCCGGTGACTTGGGGTTTTGAGAAGGCAAAGGCTTATGGCTAAGTAAAAGTTTCCCCCCTCACAAGTCACCACTGATCAGAAAGTCCGGCTAAACAACCAATAAAGATAATGATAACCAGAAGTGTACCTGCCTGAGACAAAGCAACAAGAAAACTATATATGTGCAAGATCACTTGCTGGTTAGTACTTCGTATAATCAAGGACTTTTTGATATAAAGCAATTGATTGATAATATTGATGAAGCAAATCAATGATGTACAATAGCAATAATCACAACATATCACTTCACAATAAATGCTTAAGAAGAAGCTTCACAATGTGCAATGGCAATTTATCATCAATGTTACAATATCAACATTCATCAAAAGCAACACATTTAGCCAATCTTTCAATTGCTTATAAAAGGATAAAATGTTGCAAAGTATAATTATGAATCAAATGGATAAATGGCAACAATAGAGTTAGTAGGTAAGTCTAAGCTAGGGTTAGAAGTTGTTAGTAGTTGTTCAAGAGTATTGGATGTTTGAAGTTTTGTGATCAAAGCACTCAAGCATAGAAGGTCTTAGATCAATGCGTTATTAGGGCAAATGGAGTCAAACTAGCTGCAAAAGTTGAAGGGACAAATGATAATGGTAGAGCCAAAGACAAGAGGGATATGATGGTTGAAGTGTTGTTAAGACAAGGCTTCAACCTATCAACCCTAGGGGAAGACGACTCACTAAGGTGTAGTAAACCTAGGCCCTAGTGCGTCTTCCTCCTTCTTGAGCTCAAAGACAAAGCAAAAAAACGACTAGCTTGAAGAGTGAATGGTAGGGTGTTGCAATGGCAAGGCCCTAGCATTTATCTTCAGCAAAATAAAATGGCTTCTTAGCATAACCTAGTAGGGACTTAAAATAAGGACACCAACATGTGCTTATTTCCTAGGGTTTAATCCAACAAATTTCATTAAAATGCAAATAAAAGATACCATAACCATTCAAATAAAAGAAGGATTGCAGAAATTCACTTACATTCACCAAGTATCATCAATGCCAAACCCTAGTTGTAAACCTTCCACCAAGAAAATGCCAAAAATAACCAAGAAAAGCCTCCTTCAACAAGTGCGCACTAGTAATTTCAGCCAAAAACCCTAAAGAGGGTGCAAATTTCAGACCTCACACAAGTGTGAGTGAAAGATGATTAGAAAATGAGAGTTAAAACCCTCAATTTATACCATACCAATGACCTTAATTTAATTTTAGGTCACCGAAAGGTCGACATGGCCAAAATACATAATAATATTGTTTTTACATTAAATGTCATAATCAACCCCTAATCAAGCAAATAATGAGGACGTCATGCCCTTTTAGGGTGATGTTAGCCCTTTCTAGGGAAATGTTGGCCTCCTGGAGCAAAACGTTAGGCCTCCTTGGGCCTCCGGAACAAGCCACACGTGCCACAACTACCTTCCAAAACCTCCACAAATGCTGGATGACGTCATGAACATCCTGGGTGATGTCATGGCCTTCTAAGGCCAACTTCTTGGTGGAAAAGGCACAACCCCCTTGGGTACAGGTCTGCTCAGCTGCCTTTGGTGGAACGTCCTCCTCTTCCCCGGTGCAAACCCTTTGACCTGTCTCTGCCCCCTGCTGGGGTCTCATAATCCATCTGGTGGGCTCTCAGCCCCATGGAGGTCCGAACTAATCACCTCCCCATGTGTACCTGTCCAATATGGTACCTGTCCGTCGGGTATGATCCTGCACATCAACAGATACGCCCTCCATGGGCTCATAAGTCACATGGATCATAGCAATGTCAATCACATCTAATCATCAATTTTATTAAACATGTGCATAAAACCCCTTTTACCCAGTCAAGTGCTCAAAGACATTATACAAATCTGCAAGCCAAATTTGGAGGAAGTGACAGGGCGTCCTATTGGGCTAGTGTTCACTGGATGTGGGATGTTTCTGGGAGAAATCAAATCCAAGTCATGTTAGTGGATGAGGTGGATAAGGGATGTCTAGACAAGGGGTGCAGTGATAGCAGGGAAACACATGGCTTACTTGGTGCCTCTGTAGAGGGTGAGCTGCACCTGTCCTGGATGCAAATGTTTCCAAGCCCATTCATGCCTTTTATCTTTATTCTTTATTTCTTTTTTCTTTCAAGAAGCTAATCAGGGGACACTGCCTTGGCGTGGTGACCAGTGGTGGCAATGTTACCCACAAACACTTTCACGGAAATGAGAAGGCTGGCTCGTGATGAGGCCGCCTTTCTCTTGGCCATGCCACCAAGAGCCACTACCCTGGCGTGGTAACCAACTGCTAGTAGTGTCATACCGCTAGGTGCCCATGGACCTAATAGGTTGGCTCGTGATGAGACCCCCTATCCTCTGACTAGGTCTTGTTTTATTATTTTTTATGGGTCCCTCTGTTTCTTGCTGAGAAGCCTTTTACTGCTTTCTTGGGGATCCCTGGGCGAAGCATCTCAAGGTTTTATTTTTAGGCTTTTATCTTTTGCTAGCTGCTTTTACCCTCTGGGCCTTTAGCCCCTTCTTCCCACAAGGTAAGGTGCAGCCCTTAAATAATTGGCCAACCCAATGCCCGAACCAGTGTAATGGGGTGGATGAGCGGGAGTAAGATGAAAAATTGGTAAGTATGATGGGAGCAAACGATGACTCTTCATGAATCCCCTTAGTGGCAACTCAAAACCTATGGGCACAAGCTTATTAGGGCATCTTGTCATTCCCCCCAGACATGGTCAAGTGGATAAGTGTAAGATCCAAGCACCTGTTAGAAACAAAAAGAACTAAATGCACATATTCAAAGGTTTTGAGGATCAGAGTGACACATACCATGATACTCGGACTCATTACCTCATGGAGCAAGATCCATCTCTGCTACAGGACCAGGCCAAGGTGATGGATGCTGCTGCTGCTGACAAGGTAGAGGCCCTGAAGAAAAGCAAAGATGGGCCCTCCAGGGCCATACTCAAGTCGATCTGGCTCTCGGTACTCCATGCCTAGGACCTGTGGGCCTCGAGACATAATCTCCTTAGTTATCCCTAAAGTGGGGGATAACAGGGCCAAAGGTAAAGGGTATGTAGTCCATTTTCTAGGAGGGAGTTGTGAGTCATTGGGTTGAGAAGCTTCGGGTACTTTATTTCTTCTAGAGTATTGCAAGTACTTCTCTTTCCCAAGCTTATCCTTAGATTCTTCATCCATGGCATTCATCATTTCTATCTAGCTATCCTAACAACATCCCTACTCTTTTGCTCGATTAATTTTAGTTGCTCACTAGAGATAGTGTAAGTTTCACTAGGTATGGTATAGATGTGTTCCAAATCATCAATTAAATTCATGCGTTCATAATTATTAGGATCTTCACCATCCTCATAAACTTGATTTCTAGGGCATTCCCATTCCCTATGACATTCATTGCAAGGCAAACACCAAGGTATCTCTTCTTGGTTAATCATATTAGAAGGGGCAAGGGTATTAGGAAGTTAGGAACTCTTTGCTCATGAAGAGGTCTATTTCTGTTCCATCCTTGATTTCCTCTAGGTGGATGATTGTTATGGAATTGAGGTCTAAGAGGAAAACTTTGAAGTTGATCCCTTCCCCTTTCCAAAATATTTATTTTGTTTGGGATGGTGGCTTGGGTTTGCAAGATCTCAGTTGTCATTTGACCAAATTTTTGGGTTAGAGCCACTTCAGAATCATGAATAGGATTGGTATTATTCATAGCCCTAGGTTTGGTCTCAACCTTAGCTCTTGGTGGACTAAAGGTTCTATCTTGGAAGCCACCACGTTTTCCTCAATTTTACTAGCCCATTCTTTGGCTTCTTCAAGGTTTTTTGGGAACTTGTCTCTTAGCATGAAACCAAATTGTCCATCAAAAGCATTGGTATATTGTAAAAGGATGGCATCGTTTCTTGGCTTGAGATCATCAAGAATTTGTTCTCTAAGTTTGTCAAACCTTTGATCAAATTGCTTCAAAGATTCATGATCTTTTCTTTTAATTTCATGAAATTGGGTTAACAACAATATACCATCTTTTCATAAAAGCATTATGGAAGGCTTTCCAAGATTTGATATTCTTTTCAGGAAGACTATTAAACCATGATCTTGCATTTTCTTCTAAAGATATTGAAAAGAGTTTCATAACTACATCCTCATTTTCATTAGGGACATGATGAATACCGAGAGCATCATAGAACGAGGACAAGTGTTCTTGCGCAGTAATGACATTGTTGCTAGAAAACTTTTCTAACCATTTTTCAAATTGATCAAGCATGTTATGAGGGTAACCTTGAATTCCGGACATGTCTAGAGCCTTGTAGGCATTGATAACCCATGGTTGCAAAATCATTGGAGTTACTTTTGGAGGATTATTGAAGAGAGTTCTTATCACAGGAGAAACTTTGGGAACTCTTGTTTTATAGACCTTTGGAGGGTCAGCGTACCAATGAAAGGTTCTTTGGTTGGAAATTCCAACTCCTGGGTTCTCTTGTTGTGGAGTTGCTAGATGAGCACACTAGGGTAGGCTTTGATGTATACTCATCAATGAAGGTTGAAGCATAGACTTTGGATTTCTAAGGAGAAGGACTCAATTCTTCCCGGCAACGACATAAAAATGTTACCACACAATCTAGCACCCCAGTGCAAAGTCTTCACAGGATGCCAAGACTAGTGGAACATCGAAAGATGTCACCACTGTCACCTAGGCAACAACTTCCCTCTCTTTAGTGAAGGAATAGATCCAACACAAGGGAGGCTTCCCCAGTAGCCTCAAGGAATCCTTAGGCAGGAAAAAATCAAGTCTAAGGCCTCCCGTATAGCTACTCAATCTACCACCAATAGAATAAGATAATCAAGGTAAGGACAAGGTGGTAAGTTAGTGTAGTTTCCAGATTTGAATGGATGAGGATCTAGGGCAATTTAGAAGGTTTATCAAGTCAATTTCTAGCACAAGAGGATCCCCAAAAACTACAAAAGAAGTAAAACTTGAAAGAAAGATGATGAATTACAATAGTAATACAAGTTATGACAACAACAATAAATTTACCCCTTGAACAGATAGTAAACCAATGAAAAAATGGGGCTAAATGATGGATTAAACTAGGGTTTTAGACAAACAACAAAATTTGAAAATACAAATGAATATAACAGCCAAGAAATCCTAAACGTCGAGCCCTAAATAGGCTGAAATAAAAATCAGCAAAACAATTTTAGGGTTTTAAGATGATTTTCAAGTGAAGTGCATGCATAAATACCAAAATGTCTAGCCTTTTTATGGCTGAAAATGAATATATTGCTGTTATCTAACCCTAATTAACCCTAAAACAATAAATAAAAGTCTGAATTTTGAGTTTTTTGATCGACTATTGGGAGAAGAGTAGTGCCTACTATATTTTTGGGCATATGGGGTCAATTAAGGACTCCTTTGATGAAATGTAAGAGGATATAGGGTGATATCTAGGGTTGTTCACTACTAACCCTAGAAGATCCTCCTAGTATCTTACTAGGTCTTCAAAGATAGTTCAAGGGAAGGTTCTTCACTAGTAACCTTCCAAAAGTTTTGACAAGAAGGGTTTGTTCAAGAAAGAACCAAGAGAGTGCACAACCATCACTAAAGAAGCATCATTACACTTATATTTATTCATAAACAAAACCATAAGATAAAGTGAGACCACTTACTCAAGAAATCTTTCATCCATCAAAACCCTAGCAATGAACATCCATGAAATAAAAAAAGCATCCACAAAGCATCCACACTAAAAAGTCGCTCTAACTAGCCATCCATAGCAATTTGCATAAGAGAGAAAGAATTAGTAGACAAGTAGTGATAAATCTCCACAATTAGCAATGATCTACAAGTGAGAAGTGCTTCTCTTATTTATATGAGAGATCAAGCACCCTTCTCATCCATTAAAANCAAGGTTTTATTTTTAGGCTTTTATCTTTTGCTAGCTGCTTTTACCCTCTGGGCCTTTAGCCCCTTCTTCCCACAAGGTAAGGTGCAGCCCTTAAATAATTGGCCAACCCAATGCTCGAACCAGTGTAATGGGGTGGATGAGCGGGAGTAAGATGAAAAATGGTAAGTATGATGGGAGCGGACGATGACTCTTCATGAATCCCCCTAGTGGAAACTCAAAACCTATGGGCACAAGCTTACTAGGGCATCTTGTCATTCCCCCCAGACATGGTCAAGTGGATAAGTGTAAGATCCAAGCACCCGTTAGAAACAAAAAGAACTAAATGCACATATTCAAAGGTTTTGAGGATCAGAGTGACACATACCATGATACTTGGACTCATTACCTCATGGAGCAAGATCCATCTCTGCTACAGGACCAGGCCAAGGTGATGGATGCTGCTGCTGCTGCTGACAAGGTAGAGGCCCTGAAGAAAAGCAAAGATGGGCCCTCCAGGGCCATACTCAAGTCGATCTGGCCCTCCATGGGCCCTCCATGCCTAGGACCTGTGGGCCTCGAGACATAATCTCCTTAGTTATCCCTAAAGTGGGGGATAATAGGTCCAAAGGTAAAGGGTATGTAGTCCATTTTCTAGGAGGAAGTTGTGAGTCATTAGGTTGAGAAGATTTGGGTGCTTTATTTCTTCTAGAGTATTGCAAGTACTTCTCTTTCCTAAGCTTATCCTTAGATTCTTCATCCATGGCATTCATCATTTCTATCTAGCTATCCTAACAACATCCCTACTCTTTTGCTTGATTAATTTTAGTTGCTCACTAGAGATAGTGTAAGTTTCACCAGGTATGGTATAGATGTGTTCCAAATCTTCAATTAAATTCATGCGTTCATAATTATTAGGATCTTCACCATCCTCATAAACTTGATTTCTAGGGCATTCCCATTCCCTATGACATTCATTGCAAGGCAAACACCAAGGTATCTCTTCTTGGTTAATCATATTAGAAGGGGCAAGGGTATTAGGAAGTTAGGAACTCTTTGCTCATGAAGAGGTCTATTTCTGTTCCATCCTTGATTTCCTCTAGGTGGATGATTGTTATGGAATTGAGGTCTAAGAGGAAAACTTTGAAGTTGATCCCTTCCCCTTTCCAAAATATTTATTTTGTTTGGGATGGTGGCTTGGGTTTGCAAGATCTCAGTTGTCATTTGACCAAATTTTTGGGTTAGAGCCACTTCAGAATCATGAATAGGATTGGTATTATTCATAGCCCTAGGTTTGGTCTCAACCTTAGCTCTTGGTGGACTAAAGGTTCTATCTTGGAAGCCACCACGTTTTCCTCAATTTTACTAGCCCATTCTTTGGCTTCTTCAAGGTTTTTTGGGAACTTGTCTCTTAGCATGAAACCAAATTGTCCATCAAAAGCATTGGTATATTGTAAAAGGATGGCATCGTTTCTTGGCTTGAGATCATCAAGAATTTGTTCTCTAAGTTTGTCAAACCTTTGATCAAATTGCTTCAAAGATTCATGATCTTTTCTTTTAATTTCATGAAATTGGGTTAACAACAATATACCATCTTTTCATAAAAGCATTATGGAAGGCTTTCCAAGATTTGATATTCTTTTCAGGAAGACTATTAAACCATGATCTTGCATTTTCTTCTAAAGATATTGAAAAGAGTTTCATAACTACATCCTCATTTTCATTAGGGACATGATGAATACCGAGAGCATCATAGAACGAGGACAAGTGTTCTTGCGCAGTAATGACATTGTTGCTAGAAAACTTTTCTAACCATTTTTCAAATTGATCAAGCATGTTATGAGGGTAACCTTGAATTCCGGACATGTCTAGAGCCTTGTAGGCATTGATAACCCATGGTTGCAAAATCATTGGAGTTACTTTTGGAGGATTATTGAAGAGAGTTCTTATCACAGGAGAAACTTTGGGAACTCTTGTTTTATAGACCTTTGGAGGGTCAGCGTACCAATGAAAGGTTCTTTGGTTGGAAATTCCAACTCCTGGGTTCTCTTGTTGTGGAGTTGCTAGATGAGCACACTAGGGTAGGCTTTGATGTATACTCATCAATGAAGGTTGAAGCATAGACTTTGGATTTCTAAGGAGAAGGACTCAATTCTTCCCGGCAACGACATAAAAATGTTACCACACAATCTAGCACCCCAGTGCAAAGTCTTCACAGGATGCCAAGACTAGTGGAACATCGAAAGATGTCACCACTGTCACCTAGGCAACAACTTCCCTCTCTTTAGTGAAGGAATAGATCCAACACAAGGGAGGCTTCCCCAGTAGCCTCAAGGAATCCTTAGGCAGGAAAAAATCAAGTCTAAGGCCTCCCGTATAGCTACTCAATCTACCACCAATAGAATAAGATAATCAAGGTAAGGACAAGGTGGTAAGTTAGTGTAGTTTCCAGATTTGAATGGATGAGGATCTAGGGCAATTTAGAAGGTTTATCAAGTCAATTTCTAGCACAAGAGGATCCCCAAAAACTACAAAAGAAGTAAAACTTGAAAGAAAGATGATGAATTACAATAGTAATACAAGTTATGACAACAACAATAAATTTACCCCTTGAACAGATAGTAAACCAATGAAAAAATGGGGCTAAATGATGGATTAAACTAGGGTTTTAGACAAACAACAAAATTTGAAAATACAAATGAATATAACAGCCAAGAAATCCTAAACGTCGAGCCCTAAATAGGCTGAAATAAAAATCAGCAAAACAATTTTAGGGTTTTAAGATGATTTTCAAGTGAAGTGCATGCATAAATACCAAAATGTCTAGCCTTTTTATGGCTGAAAATGAATATATTGCTGTTATCTAACCCTAATTAA
Source organism: Picea glauca (assembly GCA_000966675.3). Taxonomy (NCBI): domain Eukaryota; kingdom Viridiplantae; phylum Streptophyta; class Pinopsida; order Pinales; family Pinaceae; genus Picea; species Picea glauca. The sequence continues at coordinate 2,845 of JZKD02S1347567.1, read as the reverse complement.
CCCTAAAACAATAAATAAAAGTCTGAATTTTGAGTTTTTTGATCGACTATTGGGAGAAGAGTAGTGCCTACTATATTTTTGGGCATATGGGGTCAATTAAGGACTCCTTTGATGAAATGTAAGAGGATATAGGGTGATATCTAGGGTTGTTCACTACTAACCCTAGAAGATCCTCCTAGTATCTTACTAGGTCTTCAAAGATAGTTCAAGGGAAGGTTCTTCACTAGTAACCTTCCAAAAGTTTTGACAAGAAGGGTTTGTTCAAGAAAGAACCAAGAGAGTGCACAACCATCACTAAAGAAGCATCATTACACTTATATTTATTCATAAACAAAACCATAAGATAAAGTGAGACCACTTACTCAAGAAATCTTTCATCCATCAAAACCCTAGCAATGAACATCCATGAAATAAAAAAAGCATCCACAAAGCATCCACACTAAAAAGTCGCTCTAACTAGCCATCCATAGCAATTTGCATAAGAGAGAAAGAATTAGTAGACAAGTAGTGATAAATCTCCACAATTAGCAATGATCTACAAGTGAGAAGTGCTTCTCTTATTTATATGAGAGATCAAGCACCCTTCTCATCCATTAAAAKCCCTAGAAACATAAAATAATGCCTTTATCTCTCACAAAMCCTAGAGATAAGGCAAAAAGACATAAAATATCCATGATACAAGAGTGGATAGGTCACTAAGACCCCCAACAATGCTTCCAAAATGAAGTAAATATGCTCTAATGCAAAATCATCCATTATAAATGCATGCTAGAGGCCACACCTGTGGGATGGATGACCTCATAAAGTGGACGGATCACTCCAAAGTGATGTGTAAGGGGCTAAAAAACTGAAACGTTGTCTCCAAGAGGTGCAATGTTTCATCTCCAAGTGGCATATCATCCCCAAGAGGCATGACGTCTCATCAAAAGGTACCATATCATCATCAAAAGGTGTAATGTGTTGATGATTACAGCTATGTGAGATATCCTCCAAGGCACAGACTGGGTGAGTCAGCCTGTGAGAGAGCCCATGAGTTGGGTGTGCCCATGAGATGGGTGTGTCGTTCCTCTCTCAGACAAAGATGGAACGATGTGTGCCCCTGTGTAGGGAAGATGCCCATGAGATGGGTGTGTGGTTCTCTCTGAGACGAAGATGGAACGTTGTGTGTCCCTGAGTAGGGAAGATGCCCATGAGATGGGTGTGTCGTTTGAGATGAAACGATGTGTACCCCTGTGAGGGGTGAAGGAGCCCATGTGATGGGTTTACTGTTCTCCTCTGTGCAGAGAGTTGAGACGATGTGGTACTCCAGATAATTCTCCTATGAGACTTAGTGAGATAGAGATCTATTGAGTAGGACATCCCTGTGGTTGAGCACAGGTGGATGTGATCCTAGTGGCTGAGCACTAGTGAGTGTGTGTCCAGATGATTCTTCTGTGAGACTCAGTGAAATAGAGATCTGTTGATTTGGACGTCCCTGTGGCTAAGCACAGGTGGACGTGCCCCTAGTGGCTGAGCACTAGTTGGTGTGTGAGATCCCTTGCTATATTGTCTAAGAGTTAGATTTACCTGTAACCCTAATTGTGATGTAAAGGGTACAGGTCGGCCCCACCATAAAGTGAAAGATAATTAATGTAAAAGATAATTAATATGGTAATTATTAATTATATTCTGAGTTATTGAGGTCGGCCCCGTTGTGCCAATAGACACCACTTTTGTTGTGTCCAGTCTAATATAAATAAAGGTGATTTCCCCATTGAGGAAACATAACACACACGTGATTTTGGAAATTTCAGCAAGTACTTATTCTAGGGATGAAGTGCACACCTCTCTTGGGCGCTAGCCTTCTTGGTTTTGTGAGCACCCTTTTGTGTGCTAGGTCTATGGTTTGGGAGGTCTTTCTCTTGAAGAATATAGCAAAGGATTGGCTGGGTTTTCTTCCCTTGTTGAGAAGNCCTAGAGATAAGGCAAAAAGACATAAAATATCCATGATACAAGAGTGGATAGGTCACTAAGACCCCCAACAATGCTTCCAAAATGAAGTAAATATGCTCTAATGCAAAATCATCCATTATAAATGCATGCTAGAGGCCACACCTGTGGGATGGATGACCTCATAAAGTGGACGGATCACTCCAAAGTGATGTGTAAGGGGCTAAAAAACTGAAACGTTGTCTCCAAGAGGTGCAATGTTTCATCTCCAAGTGGCATATCATCCCCAAGAGGCATGACGTCTCATCAAAAGGTACCATATCATCATCAAAAGGTGTAATGTGTTGATGATTACAGCTATGTGAGATATCCTCCAAGGCACAGACTGGGTGAGTCAGCCTGTGAGAGAGCCCATGAGTTGGGTGTGCCCATGAGATGGGTGTGTCGTTCCTCTCTCAGACAAAGATGGAACGATGTGTGCCCCTGTGTAGGGAAGATGCCCATGAGATGGGTGTGTCGTTCTCTCTGAGACGAAGATGGAATGTTGTGTGCCCCTGAGTAGGGAAGATGCCCATGAGATGGGTGTCGTTTGAGATGAAACGATGTGTACCCCTGTGAGGGATGAAGGAGCCCATGTGATGGGTTTACTGTTCTCCTCTGTGCAGCGAGTTGAGATGATGTGGTACTCCAGATAATTCTCCTATGAGACTCAGTGAGATAGAGATCTGTTGGGTAGGACGTCCCTGTGGTTGAGCACAGGTGGATGTGATCCTAGTGGCTGAGCACTAGTGAGTGTGTGTTCTGTTATCCCAGATATCTAGGGATAACTAGGAGATCATGTCTCGAGGCCCACATGGTCCTAGACATGGAGTACCGAGAGCAGGAGCGACTTGAGCATGGCCCTGGAGGGCCCATC
>JZKD02S1347556.1:0-11633 GCA_000966675.3 Picea glauca | reverse complement strand
GAACATACGCACTGGTGCACATATAAATACTACAAAAACAACGCTTAAATGTTCAAATTCCATGTCATTGTTAATAGAGGAGGCAGGTCCCGAGAGGTTTTTTTATCGGTGTGCCTTTAAGAAATCGATGCACTGGAACATTCATGAACAATGACGCCTCGATGCGTCCATGTTCCCATAACACCACCATACTTTATAATAAAATTTCATTCACTGATTAAATCATATTGGTGTCATGGAACAACACATATCGGTGTGCTTATCCATCTAAAGGTAAACTGAGATAGGGTAAGTAAAAATAAAATTACCAAATTGATTTTCATTGTTACATTGCATCCCATGCTTTCAAACTCTCAAGAAATCACTGATTCTCACTTTTTTTCCTAAGATGCCCCGTTGCCAATGTTCTACACCGACTTGGATAGCTCCATTATTGGATTCCACACATTTCCAAATTTTGGAAATTACCAAAAAATTTAATTTCCCCTCGATGCTGCAACCATTCCTCCCAGGGATAGAACAGGGTAGGTAAATTATTTATTACCTTCTTATTTGCATTTTTGTCCAATAAAAATTACAATTTATCTCGAAATTGGGCATTTTTTTCAATTTCGTACGATGCACCTAAATGGTTTGGCTCATGTCGAAGTAGTGCATAATGTGTTAAATACACAGTGAGCATCGCTGCTAGTGCATCTATATATGTCTGCACCAGGTCCATTTAAGATAACACACCATGGAAATTTACCAAAAAATAAAGCGGTGCGTCCTTCAGAATGCCCCAACACCAGCGCAAAGTGGGCTTATACCCACATCGGTGCATTACACTTCATTAATTACACTGCTATTCCAACAATATACAAAATTTAGTCTAGCAATGCACCAAGTTTAATCAATCTCCTTGAGGTATACTCAAAATATAACGCCACAGTGAGCACCTCTGCTAGTGCATCTATATATGTTTGCACCGATGTTGTTCAAGCTAGCGCACCGCGATAAATTACCAAAAAAACAAAGCGGAGTGTCGTCTAGAATTCCCTGGCATCGACACAAAATGGGATTATAACCACATCAATGCGTTACACTTCATTAACCACACTTCTTTCTCAACGATATATAAAATTTAACCTAGAGGTGCACCAAGTTTAATCAATCTCCCCGGGGCATATCGGAAACATAACACCCTAGAGAGTCGATGTTTAAATAAACCTCCATACTTTATAATAAAATTATATGCACCAAATAAATCACACTGATGTCGTTGCATATTATGCCTCGGTGCACCTAAATGTTCAAAAGAACACTGAAGTAGGGTAAATTAAAAAACAATTACCGAACTAATTTTCATTCTTACAGTGCATCTTGTGCTTCCAAACTTTCAAGAAAGCACCAATGCTCACCTTTCTTCCTAAGACATCATGTTTTCGGTACTCTACACCGACTTGAATATATCCATTGGTGGATTCTACACATTTCCAAATTTTGGAAATTACCAAAAAATGTCATTTCATATCAACGGTGCAACCATGCGTCCTTAGGACAGAAGAGACCAGGTAAATTATTTATTCCCTTCCTATTTGCATTTTCATCCTTTCAAAATTACAATTTAGTTTAAAATTTGTGAATTTTTTCAATTTTGCATGGTGCACCTATACGGTTTGGCTCACTTTGAGGTAGTGCGTACTATGTAAAATACACAATGAACACCACCTCTGTTGAACCACATAAATGTACACATCGATGTGGTTCACTTAAGTGCACTGTGATGAATTAGTAGAAACATAGCAGTGCATCCTTCGAAATGCCCTAAAACGAAGCACAATGGGCGTCTACCTGCATCGACACATTTCACTTCATTAACTGCACCGCTAGCTCAATGGTATATAAAATTTAACTTAGTAGTGCACCAATTCTAACCAACACCGGGGTGTACCCAAAAAATAATGCCCTGACACGTCAATGTTCAAACACACTACCATACTTTATAAAAAACATCCACACACTGAATAAATCACTCCAATGTTGTTTAACATTACACACCACTATACTTCACTCAACTAACAACACTGCTAAGATAAGGATATACACAATTTAATGTAGCGATGCAACCATTGTAATCCAACACACCAATAATTTAAATAGAAATGAATAGGGACATATATTTCCCTATTTTTCATATAGGGGAATCTCATTGGACGCCTCGTTCCTTATGCTCTATCCATCACAATTCAGTTTGTCCTTCAGAACTCCCTGAAAATGGCACACAATGGGATTCTACTTGCACTGGCACATTTCACTTCATTAACCACAACACTGGCTCAATTTAATATGTAAATTTAGCCTGACGGTGCACAAATTTTAACCAACTGCATCGGTGTGAACCAGACACATAATTCCCCAACACACCAATGTTCAAAGACACCACCATACTTTATAAAAAACATACACATATTGAATGAATCATACTGGTTCCATTTAACATTACCCACCGATACACTTCACTTAACTAACGACACCGCTAACATACTGATTTATAAAATTTAACGTAGTGGTGCAACCATTGTAATCCAACACATTGGTACTGTATATAGAAACAAACTAGGATATATATTTCCTAAATTTTCATAGTGAGGGATCTCATTGGATGCCTCATTCCCAATGCTCTATCCTTTACAACGCACTGAAGTACAAAATATCGGTGCTCCACTATATCGATGGTGCCAATGCGTTAATAGTAACCCATCACACCGCTTCAATTGTGATAATGAATTATATCTTAGTGGTTACCATCAGTCCACCAAACACACCAATGTCATAAAGACAACCTCACCGGTAGATAGCATGTTGATGCTCTGGTATACATGGCGCACTGGTGCATTTGATTTAACAAAGGGCATTGTGGATTTTTGCACTATAAATTTTAGCGTCGTGGTGCATATTTGTTAATGAGATGAAATGGTATTGATAAAATCACTTTTTCAGTGTAGATAGTCCTATAGGATGCACCACTTAATGGTGTTGTTGTTTAGAGATAACACACTGACCATGGGGCGTATGAACTGTTGGAGGCACACTGGTTTATTTTAAAGATTTCTTTACGAAAAAAAATAATTTGTATTCTTATAAACACATGTAATTTATATATGTTTTTGTTTTATAATTTAAATTTATTTTATCTTTATATACGTGCATACAAATATTTGTATGTGAATCACAGATGACGACGATGATAGAAAGAAGAGGTTGGGTGGCGACAAGTCAAGACATATGATTTTGTGCGTGAGTGGGAGGCCAAGGAGAGGTATAGTGAGGCTTACCCTCACCCTATATCACAACATACACATGACCTTTTGATGGATATGGGCCTCCTAAATTTTTATCAGGAGGGAAGATCCCATAGGGGGAACTCGACATTGTTACAACAGTGGATCCGTTAATGGAATCATGGGAGATAGGGGTTCAGGCTCAGTCTCGATATGTGGTATCATCCCACAGAGGAGGATGCCTATTTAACCATTGGGTTGTCTAGGAGGGGGGTGTATTTTCCCCACTTCCCTATGCTACCGCCCAATGCTTTAGGAGAGACCCAACTAGCATATGTGTAGAGATATTTCAGTCCAGATAGTCCTTCGGCTTTGGAGTTCCTGGTTAAATATGGTCAACTGTGGATAGGTACATTTTAGAGAGAGGACGTTAGGTGCCTGTGTTATATGCTCTCAACATTGTTAGAGTATAGCTCTGATGGGAATCACATTAGTTTCTCTATGTTGTATTATGTAGATAGTTTATTGTGGGATCCCTGACTTATTAGGTGGGAGGATTTTTTTTTGAGATAGTTTTTTCATGCATTAGATCATGATCACTCTTTTTTGTCTGGGACAAGATTCTTCCCATTTGTGTCTAATTTGTATAAACTATTTTTTGAGAGGGTTCATACCACTCGACCAACGATACCCTGCTTTCCTACTAATCTTATGTTTGATGCAAATATGCACATGTAGGGGTAGTTGATGCCCAAGAGGGGCCAATCTGAGTATCTCATTAGTCCAGTGGGAAGGTAAGTGAAGTGGATCCATTGGAGAGTGAAGGGGATATTGCTTAGGTATTTCTTGTCACTTCATATTCTTCTAGACAAGGGGGAATTTCACCCATTTCAATGGAACCCCCTCCAAATACTAAGGTCATTTACTTTGATTGGAATAGTTTGATGGAGCCTTGCCTTCCTTCCTACCTTCCTTTCCAAATTATCATGCAAGTTTGCAATAAGATCACGGTACATACAGATATTGTATATGAGGGAACTTCTGTTAGAATTTTATCCTCAATTGCTTGGCAAGCTATGGGTTTTCCTCAGCTTGTGTTGGTGACCCATCATCCGTGGGATTTTAATAGAAGATATAGCGAACCTTTATGGATCCTTCCTCATCTTCCCATCACCTTAGGAGGGAAAACCATATGTATTGATGTTATGATAGTCCATGACCCCTTGGAATTCAATGTTGTCCTTGGGTGGGAATAAGTTTATGATATGAACGTTGTCATTTCCACAATATTTTGAGTGATTCATTTCCCTCATAATGGAAACATTGTGACCATTGACCAACTTTCGTTCATTGGTCTTGATCTAACTGCCAAACATATAACTCCCCTAAATGTTCCTTATATGCAAGTGGTATCCCACCTGCCATAGGTTAATTATGTGGCATCATGTCCATGCATTCAACTCCGAATGAGAAGGAGCCTCTCTTTGTATTCCTTCCTTCTTTGGACTTAGATCTAGTATTTGACATGGTGAACCACTCAATAGGGTATTTGGAGTCTAATTTTCCCCTCATTACCCCTACTGAGTCCCTTAACATGTATTCCTTCTAGAGTGTTGTTCTTCCGTCTGATGAAGACCTCTTAGAAGCCATGGTCAAGGGTTATGAGCATAGTTCCCTTTCTGTGTAAATCTCATTAAAAAATGAAATAGACCCCCCTCCAATTGAGTTGAGTCTTCTGATAGATCTAGTACTTGAACCTTTATTTCCTCCACCCATTTTAGTTGATCCTCTTTCTTCCTCCCTCTATGGCGAACCTATTCCTATTAGTATCCACGAGTCTAATCGAATGGAGAAGAAGAGTTGATGGATGAAATGAAGCTTGGGAGGCATGTCTCCATCCTTTGGACATCATGCTGGAGTTAAGCTGCTAGCTTATACCAATCATGTTGGGGGAAAAGTACCAACCTTCATACATCATGTTGTGAAGAAAACCTGCTAATGGGTATCATTCTGAGCACATTTTCACTCTTTGTTTCAAGCTTGTGTAAAAATTAAATGAACACCCCAAGCATAATTTTTTCTCTGTTTCAAGCTTGTGTAAAAATGAAACCTACCCCAAGCATAGTTTTTCTCTGTTTCAAGCTTGTGTAAAAATGAAACCTACCCCAAGCATAGTTTTTCTCTGTTTCAAGCTTGTGTAAAAATGAAAACTACCCTAAGCATAGTTTTTCTTTGTTTCAAGCTTGTGTAAAAATGAAACCTACCCTGGGCACAATTCACTTTCTTTGTCAAGCTCGTTAAAAAATGAAGCAGACAGTTGATCATATTTTTATCACTTTTTCGGGCTTGTAAAAACTATATGAAAAATAAATCTTTGGAGTACAACAAAACATATTTTTATTAATTTTTTGGGCTTGTAAAAACTATATGAAAAATGAACTCTTTGGAGTCTCCTTTAAGTTCTTTTTAGACTCCCTAAACATGAAAATATTGTTGAGTGAGCTTGTTTCCTTTCAAACATTAAAAGGATTTGAAAGGGAATCTATTTGGTGTAAGTTTAACCCTTCTTCAGACCAAATGGACTAATTATGAAAAAGGGATACTCTAGTCAACCTTGTCTAGAAGATTTCTCCCTTGAAAATGAATACCCTTGTATTCGTATTTAAGATATTTTTCAGACTCTCTAAACATGAAAATACCACCGAGATTTCCTTCTTTGGGCTCATAAAATTATGCATCAAAGGACCCATATGGGACCAAACCCATCCTTCTTTAGGTTCATTAAACAAGTGATGAGGGACTTATCAAAGATGAGCTATACCAAGCATTTGTTATCATCCTCAAGCTCGTTAAAAAAAATAGGTACTCGCTATTCATGGTGGGAGAAAAATTGAAGGAAGTGGGTCACGTTTATGGTAAGATTTATGGAAGTTGTTTTTTGTTTCCCTTGAACATGCACCTTTTTGGATCTCGTCTTAAAATTGGGTAATCTGCTAGTCTCTAAGTAATACCAGTTCTATGAGTCCTCATACTCCTTCATCTCAACTAAAGAGTTCCTAGGTGATCATCGCACTATGTTTTGGTCTATATATCAGTCAATTCAATGATACCAAGTAATGTTTCATGCCTCATAATGATCAAGGGAAGTTTCACTTCAAACTAACCATTATGCAATATCACTAGCTTTTATCCTCGTGTCATTCCATACTCATTTTATCTATCATATTACATCACTTTCTTATGTCAGGTTCGTGTCAATGATGGGGGAGACATCATGGAACTACTTCAATGAGTATTTTCTTGTCGAGTCCAACAAATTATCTTGGAATTAGGGTTAGAATCCAGTCAATACCTTGGAACTTGCATACCTCAATGGAAGGTCTCCTCACTTTCGACAATAGGTTTACATCATTTGCATCTGATCGAAAAATTTCATGAATGTTTGACTTCAAATCATTTATTCACATTCGCTGGAATGCACTAGGGTACCTTGGGAACCATTTTCATCATTGGTGTTTTCCCTTGCACTTGTTAATGATATACATTAATGACTGGTAATCAAGTGGTTTCTACCATGTTCGACATCAACACATATAAGAACATGGATAAAATCATATCACATTGGGATTGGGACAAAGACCTTGGGAACACACCTCTGTTACGTTCCTTAGACAGGTTGCGATGGATATTGTCTGAGTATTTGGAATATTCTAGTATGGTCATCATGCTGGCGATCTCACTGATATATATGTTGTTACATAGATCCACTTTGTATTGGTCTGTGGCTATGTTTTATCATATCATAGATCCACTGTGTATTGTTTCATGGATACAACCTGATTGAGTCATGTATATATGGATCCAAATTGTATCATTGGTGGACATATCCTTAGTTAGTTCTTTCATGGATCCACAATGTATTGGTCGACAACCATGCCTTGAATAAGTTTAGTTCGAGCATGGGTATTCCTACCTTGGGGATGATACATATATACTGTTTGATATTTGTTTGCAACTTCCATCCAACTCTCCTATTCCAACACCCACACATGCATATTTTTGTAAAGTGTTTTGGCCATTGGATTTTCTTCCGACCTCACACTTTAAGGGCCATCTGTTACACACCAAATTCCCACACTACTAAGTGTCGCGCTTATGTATCAAATTCTACTAAGTGTCACACTTATGTATCACATTCTACTAAGTGTCGTATGCACCTTACTAATTTTTGCATGTAATTTATCAAGTGTTGTATTCACCTTACTAAGTGTCACATGCACTTTATTAATCGTCATAAATTCATGACCATGTGCGAGTACTTGTCATGTTACCTAGAAAAGTTGGAAGAGAAACATATCATTTGAAGGTCGAAATACCATATTTTTCCTTAAGTTTTTGGCCCTATTTGAGGATCATCTCCCCATTTCCCATAGACAAGGATTGATGAAATCCGGACTATCACTCCTCTAGAGAGTCTTAGGGAGTGATAGTTTCCCTGTACTTAATGTTAAGGGAGTGATAAAGAGGTTTCAAACCTTCCACCTTTTTCTGAGGGAAAGCTTTGAGGAGATCTGAGTTTTTTTTGGTCAAGGATTTGAGCCATATTTATTTTCTCCATCCTAGCCACCAAATCCAAACCTTATGACATAAATCCTAAACCATTTTACCAAGATATCTCAAAGTTGTTATGCCTCAAACTAATATATAATGAGGGACATGCTTGAGTGAAAGGGGCATAAAATCCATGAGAGCATCATAATTTTTTTCTTGAGACATTCAGGAGAGGGATGGATAGGGGAGCTTGGAGGAGCTGCTGCAATATCAAATTTGATTGTAAGTGATTCATTATTGCTTTCCATTAAACATTCCCTTCATGTTTTGTGTCGCTTGTTACATTCATTTCTATTGTTGTTAAAGTCATTATAGATAGACCTATTGTCACCTAAAAGTATAGAGTATAAAAAAGGATATTCCTCTTTGTTCATTGCAGGTCCTATCTTGTGCCTAGGAGCTTCGTTAACAAGGTCAAAGGATGGAACAATGAGGACAAACATCATAAAAAGGTATGCCATCCATATCTTTCCTCTTTCTATGATTGTTGAAATAGGTCTAAAGGGAAAGTAGTTACGATTTGTTTTCTTCTATCTTTGGATCAAATAAGGGGTCTTGGTCCAAAGGGGGGTTTCACCTGTCCATAGGGGGAACTTTACCTTAATAACAATTATTGATTTATTGTCTAGCGAGGACAATAATTTACTCGATATTGTAGAGTACCCATATGAGGGGATAGATTGGAGAGGATTTCCAAACATCCGATTTACAGCAGAGGAGTCACCAAATGAGAGAGGTAATATTATCGTTATGTTTTTATCAATCTATTTTCATATTTCTATGTCTTATTTAATGCACATGTAATTTATTGTAACATTTTGTTTCAATTATTTTGTAGATATTGGCACATATGTTGGGGATGTGCCTCCCAAACATGAGGATGAGGTTATGGAGGAGGCAAAGAAGTAACCTCCAATAGTACAGAGACCCCACATGCCATGCAAGCCAAATTTGAGAGTCCGTCTAGAGGTGGAAGATGAGCTATGTCATTTCACGAATAGTCATGGAGTGGCAACTATACCCCCTAGAGATATATTATAGGTAGAGGCACTCTCTACTACATAGGTGCATTTTCCTCATGAAATGACGATATTGATGCATCATATTTTTGGTGTGGTCAACCTGATTGATACGTTAAGGGATCCTGCCCATATTCACACTACATCTATCTCATCAAAAGATCCATCCACATCCTCTACTCCACCAAATGATCCTCCTACTCCTCCTGATTCTCCTCCACATGAGTTAGCTACAACATCTATCGATCATCCATCCATGTATGATCCTCCTCCTCCTCCTCCTCCTCTTGTTTCCCCTCCAGATGTGTCTGAACCTATATCCACGTCCGATCCGCCTCCTCCCCCTCTTCCTCTGCTTGTGTCACCACCCACTGATTATTGCCTTTCTCCTATTCCACATGTGTCATCATCCATCGACCCCCCTCTTCCCCCTCTTCCTCCACATGTGTCACAATATTATGATGCTTTGGACACTATGATCACATTGGTTACTATTCGTGATATTGATATAGAGACACTTGATAGTGCACTTATGCCAAAATTTGTTTTTGAGATAGTTCTTCATGATAGAGGCTCTACCTATGTTAGCAGAGACATTGATGCACCTACCTCTAGTGGTGGACCTAGATAGTAGTGGTATTCATTGACATTTATATTGATTGTTTTATATTTAACTAGAGATCTATATATGACATGTTTATTGCATATTTTGTTGATATGTATATTCATATCTATATCACTCATGTATATTATGTTTTTCATATAATGTTGTGGTTGTTGTTGTTTGATTTATAAATGTAATATGAGTATGTTAATGACAAACATTGTTAACAATTTCTCTATTTTAAAGTGAAATTTGATATGTATCACTGATTTAAATTTATAGTTTCCATATAATGTTTCACTTTACTTTTGTGAAAGTGTTTAGTTTGGATTGTGATCGCAAAAATTTATAACCATTAATACCATATAATGTTTAAATGTTGTTCAAGGCGAATTGTTTGTTGTCCAACAACATACAATATGTTGATTAAACATGTTTAGAAACAAATATACTCAAATATGATGAGTGAAATGATTCGGATTTGAATATTTATGTATTTTTCATATATTATAATAATAACATTATAACATAATTATTCACTAATAATAATGTTGATGATGTAATAACAATGTTATTTTTTTTGTTTTTATTATTCAAAGATTGCAAGACAAAGTTATAATATAATTGTTTACTAAAATAACAATGATTATATTTTATTTATATTTAATTTTTCCAAATATTTTATTAATTTATATCATCGAACTATTATAATATATGAAATTTATTCAATTAAATTTAAAATAATAAATATAGAGAATAATAATATATTTTGATCTATACACTTTTGATGAAATGGTTTCTCAATGTTTTACTCTAATACAAAATTTATGAAACGTTTATTAAAAAATAATATCACCCAACATTTTATAATTAGTATTTTAAGAATTAGTAAAATTGACAAATATTTCTATACTTTCAGATAAGTATGGATCATTAAAATTTTCCTTAATTCTGATTAGGCTCTAGAAAAAGTTTCTTTTAAAATTTCCATGTCCTTCTTATATTGACACTTGTTTCAAGGAGAATGTGAAAATAATTATTAATATAAATTTATATGATTATAAAACTAAAGGATGGAGTGGAATATGTGAAGGCCATGATAGTTGCACTAGTTAAGGTGGGGAATGCCATCAAAGTTGGTAGTACCAAGTACACCACAAGTATTGTAGATGTTGCACGAAGTGGTTTTGTTGGAATTGCCCTTATAAGTTCCATAAAAGTAACTATATATTTATTTGAATTTTGATTTTCTCAAATAATAAAAAAATTGAGGTTTGAAAATTTTAATATATTTATTTTTCGTTAAATAAAATATTATTTAAAGCAAATATTTACTGTTGTACACCACCAACTTTATGATATATCAATTAATTCTTAGTAATTCAAAGGTTAACATAAACATATTTTAATACAATACAACATAAATTTGCTACAATAAAAAATAAAAATGGCAATGAAAATATATCAAAACCAAATCTTATGCTCGTACACCTATTTAATGTATTTTCAATATGGTGGTTGTAAATGGTTGTTAACTTTTCATACCCAACATAATTATAAAATGAAGGAAAAAACATAATTTCCCATTATAGATACCCATAATAAAATGAAACATCCACAATATAAATTTCCAAACAAATCATTTACATGAAATCAATATTTGTTGCCATCACCCTGATTCTCTTCCTCTCTTGGCATTGTAACATTGTTGTTCTAAAAAATATAGATCTCGGATCATGTCTCAGTATGAACCACCAATCCCCATCTAACACATCTGGGTAAAAAAACACTTGGTTGCAATGTTTTGGGAAAACATAATACTCCTTACTTTGAACCCACATTTTTTTAAGTTAATACATACTAGCCCACTATCATGATCTTCCTTTACATTTCTTTGGTTGAAGCTATCCCACCACTTGCAACAAAAAATAACACATTGAAATGATGAGAAGTCCACTTGCATGATATCTTGTATATTTCCAATGTAACCTAACTTCCCTTCTATTAGTTTTTCATCACGGTGGCTATCACGACTAGATTGGTCAAACTCGACCTTCACTCCATAATATGTTAAGAACCAAATATCAAAATAGCATAAAAACCTCAGAATAAGAACTCAACTCCTTGAAAAAGAGA
>JZKD02S1347545.1:0-11633 GCA_000966675.3 Picea glauca | reverse complement strand
AGGCCCAAAGCTCAAGTATGAGGTGGAAGTAAAATACAAACCTTCTATTCCTGACAATGTTAAACATTGGAAGGTTTTTGAGGATGATGTTGAGATAAAAGGATTTCTTGAGACCGTGGATGAATTTTCTAATTTTCATATTGATCAGGATCATGATACTAAATAAATCCCTCATGATGATGTTTTTTCTAAATAAAATTGTTGACCATCATATTGTTCAGTTTCCTAGTAACCATATTCCAAAGGGACTAGTCCCTTTGGAGAGATTGTTTGACAGAAATGATGTTGTTGTAAAGTTTAAAGGTTCGAATGAAAATGCTGATGTGATTGAATGCAATTTGGGAACTGAGGAAGACCCAAAGTATGTCAAATTTTCTAGCAGTTTATAAAAGGAACAAAGGGATGAGTATGCCAATATTTTGAAGGAGTTTGTTGATGTGTTTTCCTGGAAATATGAAGATTTGAGAACATATGACACAAAAATCATTGAACATAAATCCCTTTGAAAGAAGAGGCCAAACCTTCCAGCAAGAAACTTAGACAGATAAATCCCATGCTGCTTCCTATTATGGAAAGAGAAGTGAAAAATTTGTTGGATGCCCAGATCATCATTCCTTTGAGATATTCAGAATGGGTAGCTAAATTGGTGCCTCTGAGGAAGAAAAATGGGGAAATCAGATTGTGTGTTGATTTCATAAATTTGAACAGAAGATCCAAAAAGGATAACTACCCCTTTCCAAAGATGGAGAACATTTTGCAGAGAGTGAATAGTTGAAGGTTCAAAGAGCGAAGTGGATCGATACTCCACCAGTTCAACGTTCATCATTTTTCAAGTGTCGTGTGTTAGAGAGGAGAGATATGCCAAATATCGAAGCCCAAAGTGATTAGGGAGGTTTAGACCCAAGTCATAGTCCGAGGTCACATCAACAAAGAGGGGCCTAGCCCAGAGAGCTAACGCATGATATTTAAACTATCAAGAAGGAACATGGGCTTAGTAAGAGCCTGTGGGTTCTCATAGAACCTACGCCAATGGAGATATGGGGCATGTGTAACTTGTTTTGGGTTTCATAAGGGGGCCTAAAGAGCTAATCCAACTCATATATTTGAAGATCTTAGACTGGGAGGTTGAGCAGCCCCGAGGGAGTGTAGGGGGTTCTGCGTCAAGTGGTATCAGAGTAGGAATTTTATCTGCAGATTGTAGGAAAAGGTGAAAAGAGATAATATGAAAACATCAAATGGTGTCAGAAGTTTAATTTTTCTTGTAGACAACAAGTGAAGGAGGAAAAAAAATTCGATGATCTGTAAATATTTTTGCAAGGTGTGCATCAAATGGTAGATAACCAGGAGGGATGAAGGCAGAGAAGAAAAATGGATATTGAATTCCATAGGCGTGGTCAAGGAAAGGATCACCAGCAGAAAAGAAAAGTAGATATGGACAAAGAGCTCGAGGAAATCAGAGTGGATCTCGATAGGTTAACGTTGAAGATGAAACAAGAATAAAACGTACATTGGACATATGAATGGCCTTTGAAGAGGAAATCAAAGTGGCATGTACAGAAGTTGTTATCCAGAAGGCAACAACAAGTAGTGAGGAAGTGGTTGAGGCATGCTAAAAACCTCAGTGGAATAGAGGAGAAATTGATTCATACCTGTGAACCAGAGATTGGGAGGAACCTCAGTGATGAGGATGAGATGGGATCAAGAAAAGATCTCGTAGACTACCAGGAGGGAAGTGGTGAAATTTCAGATTTCCAAGTGGGAAACGAGATGATATTAGTTGATGTCATAGACTGCGAGGAGGGAAAAATAGAAATACCATATTTCCAGGTGGGCAAGGGAGAAGAGATGAAATCAGATGAGAGTTCATGTCAGCAAAGAGTGTTGAGAGATGAAAGGTGGGAAAGGGAAAGGCCTCATTCATACAAAGATTCATGTGGAGTTGTAGACCATGTGAATGAATATGATGAGAAGTTAAATACTTCCATCACATAGGAGGAGGATCAGAGGATCATTCTAATCATTGGGGGAATCCATATAATCCTTCCAAGCAGTCCAACAATGGACAATACACATGTTGGAGGTGCAACAGAAGGAAAACCATCAATAAATGTCATGGAGGAAGAGGATAAGGAGTATATACTGACATCTTCCCCAGGAGAAGAAGAAGATCATTCAATAGAATTGCCCAAAATTTTCAGCCAGGAAGCTGAACAAGAGATGACTGCAACAATGGAGTCTGCAGCAGAAGAGGAAGCAAACAACATAGTCTTTGTTGATCTATGTGCATAAATGGAAGATCTAGACATAAAGGTGATAGAGAAAAGTCATCACATCCAATAGGATAAGTTGGAAACAAGTGGAGGAGGATACCATCCTAGGGAGAAGCTGGAAGAAACTGGAATTGAACCAGCACAAGAGGAGCTGGCATAGGCTAATATGCCAGAGGAGGAAGCTGAGCCACAACTCAGTGATGAGATTGCAGAACTGGAGTCTGTAGAGGGGTGGAAATCTAATTCCAGAGAAGAAGAATACAACATGGGTGATCGATATGATATTCCCTTTCATCAGCATAAGGAAGAGATGCAGTAGAGCAGTCTGGATGGAAGAACAATCTAGACAATTGAGAAACTGGAAGAGGTGATTGAGGAGATAAGGAATATGGTGTTGAGGTCAGAAAAAAGAAGTTTTCAGCAAGGAGAGTCTAGAGAGAGGAGAACCTGCACAAGCAATAGGGAATATGCAGAAGTAGCAACGACAGTAAAGAAGAGGAGCAGGAGGACAAATCTAGGCAAAATTTTGGGATCGAGGAGGGTTTCAACAGAGCTGGGAATATCATGAGAAAAATATCATGAATTTTTGTAGTAATGGAGTATGATGCAAGAGCATCTCTCCACCTTAGCAGTGCACCAACATTCCATCTCATCAACACGCATTCAATAAGGGGAGAGGCGCCAACCCTCTCATTTTGTCCTCGAATTTTAAATTTTAAATGTGAAGTTAATACAATTGAATACTGTCAGGCTGGAAGAGTCGAGCTATTTCCTTTGTACAAGTTGGAGATAAGGTTTCCTTTAATAGGCCTGAGTTGTACAGATATTGAGCATGGCCTCAAATCTTAGATATCGATGTTCATTCAATGTAATTGATGAGATTTAGGTAGCTTGGAGGGAAGGGCTCGAGGAGCCCCTTTTTGGTAAAACGATCTTTGTATCGAATTTCAAAAAAAGAAAAAGTAAAAGGGTAAGGAGAGTACGGAGAGAAGAGAGATGAGACTCAGTTGGAGTCTGATCTCAAGCCTTGTAATTAGTATTTTGATATTAATACAAAAGAACGCATTTCTCTATTTATCAATTTCTATGTGGTGAATGTCATTTGTGTTTTTATGAGTTTATGTTGTAGATGTATGGATAGTTTCCATATGTAGGGTGAATACAGATTCCACTATCTTTGAGAGTTTTTTGGATTGGTTATGGGTTCTCTAGGATAAGTGCAAGGAGTGCACGATAGAGTATTGGAAACTCTGTAGCTAGGCAAGGAGTGTGCATCTAAACTCTTATGAGTTCCAGAGAGAACATGTTAGGAGGGCACACCAGGAACATTCACAAAATCAGAGAGGAACCTCAAGGTTTTTGAATACCTTGGAAGATATATTGTGCAAAGGAGAAACATAGAGACAGGGTTCTTGAATACCCTGAAGGAAAGTCTGTGCATGGGTAAGCGTAGCACAGATTTATTGAAGATTTTGTAGAGCTCTGCCAGGAGGGCATTGAGCAAGTGCAAGTGTGCACAAGGTGAACTCTATTCCGAGTTCAGAAGAGAAAAGTATCGCAGGAGAACACACTCATAGAGTTATTGAATACTCTAGAAATCTCAACAAGGAGTTCTTGAGAAGAAGTTTCCAAGACGACACAGATATCCCTTTGAAGGGTGCAGAAGGGCCGAGTCCCTTAGAGATTTGAGCAAGAAAAATATCATGAGGAATAGTGCCATTGCACATAGAGTCTCTGTAAAGAGTGTAGAAGGCTGAGAATAGTTCAAGTAGTGGACTGTGAGGAAAGCGCTAACGTGCGCCAGAAGTAAAGTAGTATCACTTTACAAGCTCAGGAGGTAGAGTGCGAGAAAAGGCCAAGCACACAACCTTGTTTTAAAAAAACAGGACCGTGGAGCAATAAAATAAAACAAATGCAGAAAAAAAACACAGAAGATACACAATACAATAGATACACAGATTTACGTGGTTCACCCAGTGTGGGCTACGTCCACTAGAGAAATTTCCAGGTCCCTCCTTTATTATTATCGAGCATATGAAGGNTTTGAGATATTCAGAATGGGTAGCTAAATTGGTGCCTCTGAGGAAGAAAAATGGGGAAATCAGATTGTGTGTTGATTTCATAAATTTGAACAGAAGATCCAAAAAGGATAACTACCCCTTTCCAAAGATGGAGAACATTTTGCAGAGAGTGAATAGTTGAAGGTTCAAAGAGCGAAGTGGATCGATACTCCACCAGTTCAACGTTCATCATTTTTCAAGTGTCGTGTGTTAGAGAGGAGAGATATGCCAAATATCGAAGCCCAAAGTGATTAGGGAGGTTTAGACCCAAGTCATAGTCCGAGGTCACATCAACAAAGAGGGGCCTAGCCCAGAGAGCTAACGCATGATATTTAAACTATCAAGAAGGAACATGGGCTTAGTAAGAGCCTGTGGGTTCTCATAGAACCTACGCCAATGGAGATATGGGGCATGTGTAACTTGTTTTGGGTTTCATAAGGGGGCCTAAAGAGCTAATCCAACTCATATATTTGAAGATCTTAGACTGGGAGGTTGAGCAGCCCCGAGGGAGTGTAGGGGGTTCTGCGTCAAGTGGTATCAGAGTAGGAATTTTATCTGCAGATTGTAGGAAAAGGTGAAAAGAGATAATATGAAAACATCAAATGGTGTCAGAAGTTTAATTTTTCTTGTAGACAACAAGTGAAGGAGGAAAAAAAATTCGATGATCTGTAAATATTTTTGCAAGGTGTGCATCAAATGGTAGATAACCAGGAGGGATGAAGGCAGAGAAGAAAAATGGATATTGAATTCCATAGGCGTGGTCAAGGAAAGGATCACCAGCAGAAAAGAAAAGTAGATATGGACAAAGAGCTCGAGGAAATCAGAGTGGATCTCGATAGGTTAACGTTGAAGATGCAACAAGAAGAAAACGTACATTGGACATATGAATGGCCTTTGAAGAGGAAATCAAAGTGGCATGTCCAGAAGTTGTTATCCAGAAGGCAACAACAAGTAGTGAGGAAGTGGTTGAGGCATGCTGAAAACCTCAGTGGCATAGAGAAGAAATTGATTCACACCTGTGAACCAGAGATTGGGAGGAACCTCAGTGATGAGGATGAGATGGGATCAAGAAAAGATCTCGTAGACTACCAGGAGGGAAGTGGTGAAATTTCATATTTCCAAGTGGGAAACGAGATGATATCAGTTGATGTCATAGACTGCAAGGAGGGAAAAATAGAAATACCATATTTCCAGGTGGGCAAGGGAGAAGAGATGAAATCAGATGAGAGTTCATGTCAACAAAGAGTGTTGAGAGATGAAAGGTGGGAAAGGGAAAGGCCTCATTCATACAAATATTCATGTGGAGTTGTAGACCATGTGAATGAATATGATGAGAAGTTAAATACTTCCATCACATAGGAGGAGGATCAGAGGATCATTCTAATCATTGGGGGAATCCATATATTCCTTCCAAGCAGTCCAACAATGGACAATACACATGTTGGAGGTGCAACAGAAGGAAAACCATCAATAAATGTCATGGAGGAAGAGGATAAGGAGTAGATACTAACATCTTCCCCAGGAAAAGAAGAAGATCATTAAATAGAATTGCCCAAAATTTTCATCCAGGAAGCTGAACAAGAGATGACTGCAACAATGGAGTCTGCAGCAGAAGAGGAAGCAAACAACATAGTCTTTGTTGATCTATGTGCATAAATGGAAGCTCTAGACATAAATGTGATAGAGAAAAGTCATCACATCCAATAGGATAAGTTGGAAACAAGTGGAGGAGGATACCATCCTAGGGAGAAGCTGGAATAAACTGGAATTGAACCAGCACAAGAGGAGCTGTCATAGGCTAATATGCTAGAGGAGGAAGCTGAGCCACAACTCAGTGATGAGATTGCAGAACTGGAGTTTGTAGAGGGGTGGAAGTCTAATTCCAAAGAAGAAGAATACAACATGGGTGATCGATATGATATTCCCTTTCATCAGCATAAGGAAGAGATGCAGTAGAGCAGTCTGGATGGAAGAACTAGCTAGACAATTGAGAAATTGGAAGAGGTGATTGAGGAGATAAGGAATATGGTGTTGAGGTCAGAAAAAGAAGTTGTCAGCAAGGAGAGTCTAGAGAGAGGAGAACCTGCACAAGCAATAGGGAATATGCAGAAGTAGCAACGAAAGTAAAGAAGAGGAGCAGGAGGACAAATCTAGGCACAATTTTGGGATCAAGGAGGGTTTCAACAGAGCTGGGAATATCATGAGAAAAATATCATGAATTTTTGTAGTAATGGAGTATGATGAAAGAGCATCTCTCCACCTTAGCAGTGCACCAACATTCCATCTCATCAACACGCATTCAATAAGGGGAGAGGTGCCAACCCTCTCATTTTGTCCTCGAATTTTAAATTTTAAATGTGAAGTTAATACAATTGAATACTGTCAGGCTAGAAGAGCCGAGCTATTTCCTTTGTACAAGTTGGAGATAAGGTTTCCTTTAATAGGCTTGAGTTGTACAGATATTGAGCATGGCCTCAAATCTTAGATATCGATGTTCATTCAATGTAATTGATGAGAGTTAGGTAGCTTGGAGGGAAAGGCTCGAGGAGCCCCTTTTTGGTAAAACGATCTTTGTATCGAATTTCAAAAAAAGAAAAAGTAAAAGGGTAAGGAGAGTACGGAGAGAAGAGAGACGAGACTCAGTTGGAGTCCGATTTCAAGCCTTGTAATTAGTATTTTGATATTAATACAAAAGAACGCATTTCTCTATTTATCAATTTCTATGTGGTGAATGTCAATTGTGTTTTTATGAGTTTATGTTGTAGATGTATGGATAGTTTCCATATGTAGGGTGAATACAGATTCCACTATCTTTGAGAGTTTTTTGGATTGGTTATGGGTTCTCTAGGCTAAGTGCAAGGAGTGCACGATAGAGTATTGGAAACTCTGTAGCTAGGCAAGGAGTGTGCATCTAAACTCTTATGAGTTTCAGAGAGAACATGTTAGGAGGGCACACCAGGAACATTCACAAAATCAGAGAGGAACCTCAAGGTTTTTGAATACCTTGGAAGATATATTGTGCAAAGGAGGAACATAGAGACAGGGTTCTTGAATACCCTGAAGGAAATTCTGTGCATGGGTAAGCGTAGCACATATTTATTGAAGATTTTGTAGAGCTCTGCCAGGAGGGCATTGAGCAAGTGCAAGTGTGCACAAGGGGAACTCTATTCCGAGTTCAGAAGAGAAAAGTATCGCAGGAGAACACACTCATAGAGTTATTGAATACTCTAGAAATCTCAACAAGGAGTTCTTGAGCAGAAGTTTCCAAGACGACACAGATATCCCTTTGAAGGGTGTAGAAGGGCCGAGTCCCTTAGAGATTTGAGCAAGAAAAATATCATGAGGAATAGTGCCATTGCACATAGAGTCTCTGCAAAGAGTGTAGAAGGCTGAGAATAGTTCAAGTAGTGGACTGTGAGGAAAGCGCTAAGGTGCGCCAGAAGTAAAGTAGTATCACTTTACAAGCTCAGGAGGTAGAGTGCGAGAAAAGGCCAAGCACACAACCTTGTTTTAAAAAAATAGGACCGTGGAGCAATAAAATAAAACAAATGCAGAAAAAAAACACAGAAGATACATAATACAATAGATACACATATTTACGTGGTTCACCCAGTGTGGGCTACGTCCACTAGAGAAATTTCCAGGTCCCTCCTTTATTATTATCAAGCATATGAAGGGATACAACCTACAACAAACCCACTGTAACTTCCTATTTTTTATCTCACAGTATCCTATATCATAATACAATATTCGCCATCAATCATAGCTACAAAAATACATTTCCCTCATAAAAGAGGGTTGCCTTCCAGGGCCAAAAACCCTAACGTAATCTCTACTGTTAGATCTGCACCCTTATAATGAACGGTCCAGATTTATAATGAAATTACAATATACATTTAGAAGTCAATTTTTCGTTGTAACGCCCCTCTACACTCCCCCGTGTGGAAGAGTGTATATACTCCTGGGGTGTAAAGCCTTCATGGGGTACAAACATGGCTGAAAGAAAAAAGACCTCTGAATCAGGAAGATAATCAGGCTCCACAAACAACACCTTGTTTGAGGAGATCAAGGGTCGTAACCTTTGAATTTTATCTAAGAACCCTTCGTTGAAGGGAAGATGTAGAAACGTTGGAGGAGGAAGATACAATAGCCATTGGATTGGATGCTGAGAAAAATATCGACCGTCAGATCTAAGTCTAGGAAGAATGGATCATGTAGGAGAGAATGATAGATCTCATATGTCGGATCTGAACGCATGGATTGACAGTCGTCATATCCAAGTAAAGTGCACGATATTTTAAAATTTCTTTAAGTGCACAAGAGAGATGGATATAGATGTCCTGAAGTCCCGAAGCCAGTCGGGACCATCCATCGTCAAGGCTGACAGGTAGCAGTATATTTGGAAGTACGGAGCCAAGGCACTCTGAAAGATTTCAGGTGAGCAGAGTGCAAATCTGTCGAAGGTTCGAAGAGCGGAGTAGATCACATTTGTCTGTTGAAAAGGACACACAGAGAGAGATATGAAGGTCTGGAGGTTTAACACTATGGGGGGAAGGAGTTGAACGAAGTTGGGGAACTTCTAAAGATTTGGGAGCCAAAATAGATCCTGGTCGTTGATTTCCAGGGGACATGTGGCACCAGAGTGTGCGTCATAAAAGGAAAAGCTAAGTTTAGGCAGAGAGTTCCCGAAGAGTGGGAGCCGAAGCAATCCTATCCGTCTATTGTGACAGGAAATGTGGCCTTTGATCATCACTTCGTTGATTCGCTAATCAGGAGGAAAATAGGTAAGAGGAGTGAAAACTCTCGAAGGCCAATCTAGCAGAGAAGATCGTGGCAATAGTTCTAAGGGGGATAAGTGTCATTAGATTGCGAGATTCAGAAGTGTGCATCCGAAAAAGGTAAGAAGCAACCTTCATTGTCACTTTGTGTGGACACGTGGTGTCATCTTTGGCTCTTCGACGATAGATCACTTTGGGAAGAAAAGGAGTTGGAACATTCAAAACTCCCGAAGGATGGATTCTGAAGGGGATCACAGTCGTTGGCTATCGGATAGGCGAGAATCATCGATTCTCTCCCCAGTTGTGTTGTTTGGTTCAGGGTTTGAAGGAATCTGCAACAACTGTAGTTGAAATTGTCGAAGGCACAAAAGTCAAAATGCGGCCAACCATCATATAATTAAAGGCACGTGGAGAGTGGATCAAGACTCCGCCAGTCCAACATTTGGGGTTTTGCAAGCGTCATTTTTTAGAGAGGAGAGATACGCTGAACCCTAAAGCTCGAAGCGCTTAGGGAGGTTTAGACCTGGATCATAGCTCGAGGTCACATCAACAAAAAGAGGCCTAGCCCAGAGAGCTAGCACCTAATATTTAAACTATCAAGAAGGAACAAGGGTTTAGTGAGAGCCCTTGGGTTCTCATAAAACCTACACCAATTGAGATAAGGGGCCTATGTAAATTGTTTCGAGTTCCAACAGGGGGCCCGAAGAGCTAATCCAACTCATAGATTTGAAGATCCTAGACCGGGAGGTCGAGAAGCCGGGTCTGCGTCAATATTTCCCCTCAACCTCAGTGAAAGAGGTATTGATCCATCTTGACATAGATGGGAAGAGAAGCAAATAGATTGCTAAAATTCTGGAATTTGACCTTGAAATAAAGACAACTAAATTGGTAAAATGCCAAGGTTTGTCTAGGTTGTTGTCTGAATCAAAATGTGAGGCTTTAGGGGTTAATTTTAGAAATATAAACTAATAAAACCATCAAGATGATATTACTGATAAAGATCCTCATGTCAGCCTCAATTTGGCAGAATGCACTTGGTACAAGGACATCATATATTTTCTGCAGAAATTGTGGCCTCCTAATGGTTTGGACAAGAACAAAGTGAGAGATATGAAACTCAAAGAAATCAAATATTGTCTCAATGATCAAGTTTTGTACTGGAAGGAGCCTCTGGGAGTTCTGTTAAGATGTGTAAACCCACAAGAGGCCCCAAAAGATATGACTGATTTTCATGACATCTTATGTGGGGGACATCATTTCTGGAGGACCACAGCTTATAAGATACTCAGAGTTGGGTATTTATGGCCTAACCTTTTTACTGATGTTTGTGCAAAGATTAGATATTGTGTAAAAATCCAAAAGTTTTCTAGAAAGCAACAACTCAAATATTTTCCTTTGAAACTTGTGGTGGTTTCTGGACCTTTTCAACAGCGGGGTCTTGACTTCATTGGAGAAATTCATCCATCCTCAAGTAGTCAACAATGGTGGATTTTGAGTGCCACTGAATATTTCACCAAATGGATAGAAGCCATCCCTACAAGGAGTGCCTCCCAGAAGGTAATAATTAGATTCCTTGAAGATATCATGTCCATATTTGGTTGTTCAAGCAAGATTGTTACTGACAATGCCACCTCCTTCAAAGTTGAACCATTAATCAATTTTTGTAAGCAGTATGGGATCACATTAATCCATTCTACCCCCTACTATCCCCAAGGAAATGGTTTAGTATAGTCCTCTAACAAGATCCTCATAAAGGTCATCAAGAAATTGTTATAAGACAACAAGAAAGCATGGGACTCAAAACTGAAATTTGCATTATGGACCGATAGGATTACAACCAAAAGGTCACTTGGAATTTCCCCTTTTCATCTTGTGTATGGGGTTGAAGCTATTTTTCCTACTCAACTCGCCTTGTCTATGAAAAATTTCCTCCAAGAATACCAAGGAGAACCCAATGATATGGTCAAAAGGATACAATAGCCGGTAGAAGTACAACAGAGCATGGAGAAACTACTTGATAAAGAGCAAGATCATCAACATAAAATAAAACGAGCCTTCGAAAAGAGGGAAAGCAAGGAATATTTTCAGTTGGGGGGTCTGGTTCTCAAGTGGGATGCCCCCAAGCAAGACAAAGGAAAACATGGTGAATTTGAAGCCTTATGGATTGGTCCCTTCAATATTTCTGAGGTATTTTCAAACAACACTTATAAGTTGCAGAACTTGGAGGATTCCAACGTTTTTGGTGGCCCAGTCAATGGGAAATTTTTGAAAAAAGTATTTTGTTTAAGTCTTGATCATCTTTCCACCATTGTAATTTCCACTTCATTTTTATTTCTATTTTGAATAAGAGACTCCATGACCCAAAATCTAAGGCATCGAAACTACGCATTCTTGGCAGCTCAAAGGGAGCATGCCATCCTCTCTGGAGCCAATGTTATCACATGGAGTTGTCAAGGGTCATATGTGTTTGATGTTAATAATGAATTATGTGCCCTTGCCTCATATCGCTCTCTCTCTCTCTCTCT
>JZKD02S1347534.1:0-11633 GCA_000966675.3 Picea glauca | reverse complement strand
GTAAATGGAGAACTTTCTAATTATGGAAAGTGGTTATAAGAAGGTTAACCCTAAAAATGAGGAAAATGGGTTAAGTGGTCAAGTGGCTATTGGATACATGGACAAGTGGAAAATTGGGAAAATTTGGACATAGGTGACTATGTAGACAAAGTGGTTATCTAGGAAAAGTGGCCTAGAAGATGCTTCTAAGGTACTTGAAGAGTATAAATAAGAGGCAAGGCTCTCTCATTTTGATCACATTTGAGCATATTGAATATCTACAAGTGACTTAAGTAACCAAAGGATATAAAAGTCGAATTTCAAAGGAATGGTGAAGTAAAGAAGGCCGAAATTCAAGGGAGGATAAATTATTTTGATGATGATTTCTAAGGTATGTTATTTACAGGTCATCTCACCATTTTCGCAATAACGTTTTTCTAGAATGATTCAGACCGTGAAATTGGGAGACCATTGAGGAAACATATCCAAGTAGTTGTGGTACTAATTTAAGCTTGTGGGTCGTTGTATGTTTGGATTTACACTTCGTGGAAAATAGGGTTTGTAGCTAGTCCTGAAACTAGTCTAAAACATGTGTTTCAGGTAAAAATGTCATAACTTATTCATAACAGATCCAAATTCAGGAAGAACAAATGTTTTGGTTATATTACAATATGTAGTAGTCTGTGTACAATCCATAAAACAAATATTTTGTATGGGGCATGCTCTACAAGTTCTCTCTCTAGAATAAGCCAGAATTCAACAAGGTATGCCATTTTTGCTATAACTCCTTTTCTGAGAGGTTCCAAATAGTGACACCTGGAGGAATTACATAAAAAAAAATGAAGAACATTGCGTACTATTTCCATAACTTTATTCATTACAGGTACATAAATATGATTATTTCAAGTTAGGGTTGTTGACTAATCCAAAACTAGTCATGTGAGATTAAAGGAAAGTTTGATGAAAATGCTAGTCTCTTGTTGTTAATGTTAAGGAAGGTTTGAGGGTTGAGGTATAGCGTGGTGCATGGTTGATGCACTTGTTTATGGTACAAGTTGATTATAGGTTGTATGGTATAGGTTGGTGCATGGTTGATGCACTTGTTTATGGTACAGGTTGAGGTACAGGTTGATGCATGGTTGATGCCTGGTTCAGGTTACTGGTACAGGTTTTTTGGTGGAGGTTGATTGGTATAGGTTTACAACAGTATATCTCACAGTGATAGTGTGACAGTGGTTCCATAATTCTAATTATACCCCATGGAGATTGGACGGGGAAAGGNGTAAATGGAGAACTTTCTAATTATGGAAAGTGGTTATAAGAAGGTTAACCCTAAAAATGAGGAAAATGGGTTAAGTGGTCAAGTGGCTATTGGATACATGGACAAGTGGAAAATTGGGAAAATTTGGACATAGGTGACTATGTAGACAAAGTGGTTATCTAGGAAAAGTGGCCTAGAAGATGCTTCTAAGGTACTTGAAGAGTATAAATAAGAGGCAAGGCTCTCTCATTTTGATCACATTTGAGCATATTGAATATCTACAAGTGACTTAAGTAACCAAAGGATATAAAAGTCGAATTTCAAAGGAATGGTGAAGTAAAGAAGGCCGAAATTCAAGGGAGGATAAATTATTTTGATGATGATTTCTAAGGTATGTTATTTACAGGTCATCTCACCATTTTCGCAATAACGTTTTTCTAGAATGATTCAGACCGTGAAATTGGGAGACCATTGAGGAAACATATCCAAGTAGTTGTGGTACTAATTTAAGCTTGTGGGTCGTTGTATGTTTGGATTTACACTTCGTGGAAAATAGGGTTTGTAGCTAGTCCTGAAACTAGTCTAAAACATGTGTTTCAGGTAAAAATGTCATAACTTATTCATAACAGATCCAAATTCAAGAAGAACAAATGTTTTGGTTATATTACAATCTGTAGTAGTCTGTGTACAATCCATAAAACAAATATTTTGTATGGGGCATGCTCTACAATTTCTCTCTCTAAAATAAGCCAGAATTCAACAAGGTATGCCATTTTTGCTATAACTCCTTTTCTGAGAGGTTCCAAGTAGTGACACCTGGAGGAATTACATAAAAAACAATGAAGAACATTGCGTACTATTTCCAGAACTTTATTCATTACAGGTACATAAATATGATTATTTCAAGTTAGGGTTGTTGACTAATCCAAAACTAGTCATGTGAGATTAAAGTAAAGTTTGATGAAAATGCTAGTCTCTTGTTGTTAATGTTAAGGAAGGTTTGAGGGTTGAGGTATAGCATGGTGCATGGTTGATGCACTTGTTTATGGTACAAGTTGATTACAGGTTGTATGGTATAGGTTGGTGCATGGTTGATGCACTTGTTTATGGTATAGGTTGAGGTACAGGTTGATGCATGGTTGATGCCTGGTTCAGGTTACTGGTACAAGTTTTTTGGTGGAGGTTGATTGGTATAGGTTTACAACAGTATATCTCACAGTGATAGTGTGACAGTGGTTCCATAATTCTAATTATACCCCATGGAGATTGGACGGGGAAAGGAANTTGGTGCTTCCAATGAATGTAATTATTCAAGACATATAAGAAAAAGAATTCCATGGTTTTCTCCCACTTTGGGTTTCCACGTAAAACACTGGTGTAATGTGTATGTGTATGATTTCTCATTTTTTCCTTGTTTATTTACTTTGCAACTATTGGATGATAATTCTACATTGATATAACACTTGCATTTTATGGTGAAAAAGGATTGAATTTCTCTATTACTGAATCACCCCCCCTCTCAGTAATCCAACACTAGTATGTTTCCAAATCGAGACAAAAAAGAACAGATTAGGATGGAGGCACTTAAATTCTTCAAAAATTGTAATCAATACCATCCAAACAGAAGAAAAAATGAAGACATTGTACAAGAATTTTTATAGCTCCTAAAAGAAAAGAATCCAGTCAGTCGATTGTTGGATCTGCTTAATATACTAAGAGAGTATAAAAAAGGACAAAGACCATATAAATATGTCATACAACTTTCCAAGACCATCTAATATTATGACCCACTAGTCAACTTGGAAATCCATGGGGTGTTGATTAATATGGTAGTTGTCGACTTTGGATCACAAGTAAATATCCTACTTCAGGATACATGGATACAATTGGGTCGACCTTCACTAGAACCAATACTGAATTACCTCAAGGTTTTGGACCAAAGATTAATATATCTTATAGGTATACTCAGAAATGTCGAAACTAAAATTATGGGTATACCGACACCAATCGACTTCGAGGTAATCGAATTAGTTGAAGGAATGTCGGCATATGAAACACTTGTCGGTCGACCATGGGGATGAAAAATGAAATCCAATATCTCCCTTGAAAAGGACAGAATCAAGTTAAAAGGGAGTGGAAGAAAAATAATAATCCCCCTAGAACCTAATGAAAGGAAACCTTGGAGTGAATCATGGGAAGAAGATCAAGAAGCTCGATGTTTGTACCTGATAATAAATGACCAAAGAGATTGTTTCAAACCAAATGTGCAAGGAGAAATATCAACAAAATCTCCCCTGTTTGTTGGACACAACTCTGACTTGGCTATATACAATTGGAAGATAGAAAATTATTAAGCACACTCAAAAGAATGTTGGACCATTGAAGCCATCCCAATTAAAAATCTAAGAACATGTTTTTCAATCCATGTTGCACCCATAGTGTTATCACATGAACTTGTCACAGTCTTGTGGGTTTGTGGTTTCTACCTAAGTTTGTAGTTTTTCCCTGTTTCTGTCCTTTTCGCAGGTCAAGTATTGAATTTTTTCCCCCTTCGACCGATAAAATCATTTTTTGTTTTCCCTTGTTCGCTTGTGCGCCCTGGTCTCCTTGTTTTCTCAGCTCGTAGCCAGTCGTCCAAATCCTTGATCGTTCAAGTCTTAGCCATGAAAACAAGGTGCATCTTTTTTAAACAGTCTGTTTTGATATTGAAGCATAAGCAAAAGACATTTTTAATCTTTCAGCGGTGAATATTCCGGGAACAGTCCATATCAGCAGCTCACGGACATTTGAGAGTGAAAACTTGCACAAATTATAGCGCCAGAACAAAAGGCCCTAAAGTGAATACGAGTCTTTGATCTTAAAGGGGACAAGTGGCAGTTGATCCAAGCCTTCGAGGAAATGAGCTTTAGGAGATTTGAAATGAGAATTTCTTAGAAATCCCAAAGGGATGAAGGCTTGAAATGGATATGAGTCATTGATTAGCTAGAGCCACGTGTCATTAGATCCACGACTTCGGGTAAAATCGCATGGAGAAGTAAGCCAGATTTGAGTTTTGATTTTCCTGAAGTCTCAGAGACCTGAAGTGGATCTCAGTCATATAAATCCAGAATGCCATGTGTCATCAGATCCTCAGCTCTGAAGGTTTTTCTTAGAGGGAAATGTGGTTTGAGAATTGAAATTCCCGAAGGCCGATTCGTGAAGCAAATATCAGTCGTTGGTTCGAAGAGGGAAGATCCGATCCATCGATCTAAATCACTAGAGTTGGTTCGTTGATCAGGAAGCTTCATCTCAGATCATAATATCAATGGTCACGCTCCATTGCGAGGTTGGAAGGTGCGCACATTTTAAAATTTCAAGGGCAGGTTGCAATCAGAACCGTGGTTTTTGGAAAGGGATGCATGGCGGTTCATGGTGAATTGTGGGGACAAAAGTGATTTGCTTTCAAACCACCCTTGGTTGCACTCGCAATCATGAAATTAAGTAGGGTCATGGCCCTAAGTCACATTGAATATGGAGCGATGGAGAGGAGTTGCGCCAAAGACCAAAAGCATCTGTATTGGTCACATAAGAAGATCTGTTTGGCCTCGAGACGTCGAGATTGACTCGAAAAATTTGTATGGAACCGCCTAGAAACATTCATGAGTGTCAGGCCCTATCCTGATCCCAATGAAGGTATTTATTGAATATTTGGGGTGTAATTTGAGACCTCGTCTCACCCCATAAATTGAAAGTGTTTCATAGCGCATCCATGAAGGCACACTGACGATCTGAAGCTTCCTTATGCACATCTTTTCTTGTAAAGCACATAGTTGGGCCTGGCTCGCGTCTGACATGAAAAAACATGCACAATATAACAGACCAGGCATTGACTAAAGGCTTTCAAGGCAGTGGTCTGATCACACTCCTGGTGGTTGTAGAATTGCTGGGTATTTATATATAGTTTTGATATTTTGTTAAGGTCGAATGGTTGAGCTAGGCTCCCAGCTATTGTAATATTTTTATGAAGAAAACTAGTTCTCTGGTTATGTATTTATTTTTTGAGACATCTTGGCTAATCTAAGTCATCTTTCCTTCTCCATCGTATTTTCCTTTGATACTGAGAGAGTTCATGATTGACTGATTCACATAGATTGTTATGACTATATTACGATGAATATTATATTATAGTGTTGTTATAATTTCTTTCAGTTTCTTTGAGATCTGAATTCAAGAGGATCTTGCGTTTAAATTTTCCTCCTTATGATGCTAGAAGACCTGATGTCCATAGAAGACCTCTACACTCTCCTCATCAAATTATTCCCTCTATTCACCCTTACTCCAACTTACTGACTGAAGTTGATTCTGGACCTCAATTTCTTATGCATGCTAGTCCATATTTCTGAGTTAGAACGTTATTATCATTGAGTCCTCTCCATTTGATCACCTAAAACTCATTTACATTTACTGTATAAACTGATGGGTACTGGGCTTACCTTATATGMAATYTGAGGGTGACTTCTAGTKCTAACATTCTTGGCAGTGTTGCCARGGAACGAATTGAAGACTTTTCCCTGGGATAGAATGACAAAGAAGCTCTGATTATGAAGGTGCATCAGATATCARTACCATTGAAGATTGCAACTTGCACCTGGTGACTCCATTGTTTCGACTCCACTGTTTCAATTCTGGCTCCTAAAGGMATACACACGAGGTCCACTCCACTGGTGCCTCTAGCAACATCTGAATTTGACTCAAAGGAAATTATCAGAAAGGGAAAGRCCTCTAAAAAAGGTACCTCCACTWTTGTACCAWTTTTTTYTKATAATTTTCATAATCTCTCTTTACAAACTCCAGTAACTGTTTACGATTCTCCTATTATACAAACTACTAGAGTTTCAAGAAATTTAAATTTTGGGAGTTTTCCTGCCGATTTCTCCCCTCCTATTCTTGGTTTGGAATGAGAGAGCTTTGACACCCCTTTCTCCCCTGAAGTTGTGAAGTGGAAGGAGAGAGATTTGACCTTAGAAGACTTTCCTACTCTAGACTTTACTACTCCTCCTCCTATTAGAGTTGTTGTAGTTACAGAAGAGGAAATCTTTGTTACCTCTATACCCTCATATTTATCTCCTAATGCTCATCCTTTTCCTTTTTCTTCCAGAAGAACAACCCTAGTCTCTCCTTTCTGAACTCCATATCCTCCTGGTTCTCCTCCAGTTCAAGTCCAAATGGCAGGTGCTAATCCTCCTAGGAACATGATGGCTGAGATATTGGTTGCTAGATACGCCCCTTTGGTTTTACCTCAGGCTATGAATTATCTCCCATTAATGGACTACCTTAAGTACATGCCCCAGTTCACAGGGGAGGGAGATGTTACTACATAAGAGCACCTTGCATCCTTTTATATATTTGCAGAGATTTGGGTCATCGAAAATGAAGACGAGTGGATGAGATTTTTTGTACAGAGCCTTGATGGTGATGCTAGGAACTGGTTTAAGTACTTGCCTCCTAGATCTATTGATGAGATTCCTGCTCTATATGATTCATTTTTAAGGCACTAGGGCAATAAAAAATATCTCCTTTATTATATTACAGAATTCGGGGCACTTAAGAGAGAAGAGGGGGAATCTGTTTCAGACTTCTTGAAGAGATTTAATAAGATGTATAAAAATATTCCCGCTGAAATTAAACCTACAGAAACCTTTGCCAAGGTGACTTATGTTAATGCTTTCGACCCTTATTTTTGCCTCCTATTGAGAGAAAGAAGAGCTACCTCCTTGCCTCATATGCAAGATGCAACCCTTGAAGTATAATCCAATACTTTGGCAGATGACAAACTTAGGGGTAAAGCTGATAGAGACAAAGGAAAAGGTAGGTCTGAAAATCCAACTTCTAGTTCCTCTACTTCCCCCCCTCAAACGGATGAAGTGACCAAGCTACTAAAATCACTTTTTGCTAGAATGGAAAAGATCGAATTAGAAGGAAAGAAGAGCTATAGTAATTCCCAAAATACTGAGGATAGGGGTAGTTTCAAAAGACCAACTAATTCCCCTCAGATCATCCAAAGATATCAGAGAAATGGGGATAGAGATTATCAGAAAATCAAAAATCCTCTCCAAAATAACCTGGTTACTGATGAAAATGAAGAGGGAGAAGATATCGATCCTGAAATCCATTTCCTTGGAGATATCTCTTCGTCCCCTCATTTAACTCAGTCTTCATATGAAGAGGCCCTCATAAGTGATCAACTAAATGAGCTGAGAAAAGGAGAAAAGACCAACGACAATCCAAATATATATAACCTCAGATCCAATAAAGAAGAAAAGCATGACATTCCTGAGCAACCTGCTAAAGATATGGCAGGAAACAACAGAGAGAGGAAAGCACACAATCCCCCACCAGTGGTCAAAATTCCTATCCTAGAGGTGAAGGATATTTTGAATCCTCCCTCCTCTTATAGCTTTGAGCAAGAGATTCAAAACATTAGGATCCTTGTGCCTATCTCAGAGTTAGTCAAGCACGAGGATTTCAAAAGGTGATTATCGAAAAGTTTCCAGCCCAAACCTGCAACTCACTCCACAGACTCAGTTAACCTCCAAGATGAAAAGTCAGTTGTCATGTTAGGGCCTTTGATAGAGGATATAGATGACTCACCGTCACTCCTCCCCCCCCCTTCTACACTTCATTGAACATCCATGATAAGGTGTTGCATAACTTCTTGATGGATTCAAGGGAATCTCACAATCTTATGCCTAAGATTGTCATGGAAGATCTCGGGTTGGAGGTTACAAAAACATATCACGACCTGTATTATTTCGACTCCAGAAAGGTGAAGTGCCTTGGGGTTATCAAAGACCTGACTGTATCCCTGTTCCAGCTACCAATGAAGAACGTAGTCATGGATATCATAGTGGATGATGTTCCCCCTAAATTTGGGATTCTCTTGTCTAGATCTTGGATAAATAGACTGGGGGGAACCTTGCAGATGGACCTTTCATACACCACCATTCTTGTATTCGGGGGTGAACAAAGAGACTCTACAGGGAAGCGCAACTCGCATACATCATCAGGAATGAAGAAAACCCCACCAACCATCCTATTTTTTATTTTGATACTGATTTGGGATCCAACATATTGCTGCTGACTGATACTCCCAAACCTCCTCTTGAAATCAGAAAACAATCCATTGCTTTTTGTCAAATCCCTCCTACAACTACCCTTGTTTGGAAGATTTTCTTTGATCGTGCCTCTTCTAAGGAAGGTGTTGGTGCTAGAGTAGTATTTGTTTCATCATGTCAAGAGACCATACCCTTGTCCTACAAGTTATAATTTGAATCTACCAACAATGTGGCAGAGTATGAAGATCTTGTTTTAGGTTTAAGGGATGCAAAGGACATGGGGATAGAAGAGCTATCAGTATTTGGAGATGCAAAGCTAATTGTTCATCAGATCAAAAATATTTATCAAGCTAAGCACCCTAAGCTTAGGACTTACAGGAATGAGGTATGGGACCTAATTGACAATTTCTTCTTAGCTTTCAACATTTTGTTTATTCCAAGAAGGGAGAATACCATCGCTGATTCTTTGGCTGTTTCAGCAAGCCATTTTAGAATCCCACTGCCACCTAAACTTAAGTATGATATAGAGGTGAAATATAGACCCTCTATACCTAAAAATGTCAAGCATTGGAAGGTATTTGAGGATGATATTGAGATCAAAAAGTTTCTTGGGTCTGTCGATGAGTTCTCTGCATTACACATTGATCAGGATCATGATTCAGAAAGTAACCCTCATGCTGATGTATTTTTAAATAAAATTGTTAATCACCATATTGTTCAAATGCCTAGCAACCACATTCCTAAGGGACTAGTTCCTTTAGAAATATTGCTAGATGGTAATGATGCGGAAGTAAATTTTAAAGGCTTAACTGATGATGTTGATGTATCTGAGTGTAATATTGGTACACAGAAGGTCCCAAAAATTTTCAAATTGTCAAGCAGCCTGTCAAGAGAATAAAGAGATGAATACATTGAGTTGTTAAAATAATTTGCTGATGTGTTTTCCTAGACACATGAAAACCTCAGAACATATGACACAAGTATCATCTAGCATGATATCCCACTGAAGGAGGAAGCCAAACCATTTAGGCAGAAATTGAGACAAATAAATCCTATGCCTAGATTATTGTTCCTTTGAGATTTTATTAGTGGGTGGCCAACTTGGTCCTAGTGAGAAAGAAGAAGGGAGAAATAAGAATTTGTGTTGATTTATGAAATCTAAACAGAAGCTCTAAGAAATATAATTACCCCTTGCCCAAGATGGAACACATATTACATAGGATGATGGGTGCATCTAGGATGTCTATGATTGATGGCTTCTCTGGATACAATCAATTCTCTGCCTTACCTGAAGACAGAGAGAAGACATCCTTCACCACTCCTTGGGGTACATTCATGTATGCTAAGATTCCCTTTGGATTAATGAATGCAGGAACAACCTTTCAACGAGCCGTGGACATAGATTTTATTGGAGAGAAGGACAAGTTTGTAGTCATTTATTTGGATGACATAACATCGTTCTCACAATCTGATAAAGAACATTATGATCATCTGAAAAGAGTCTTCTTGAAGTGTAGAATATTTGGCCTCTTTATGAATCCAAAAAAATCATTATTTTCCATGAAAGAAGGGAAATTATTGGGGTACATTGTATCAGCTGAGGGAGTAAGGATTGATTCAAGCAGGGTAGAGGCTATCCAAACTTTTTCACTCCCTAGATCCAAGAAATAAGTTCAGTCTTTCTTGGGGAAAATTAATTTTCTGAGAAGGTTTGTTTCAAATTTTGTTGAGTTGGTGAATTTTATCATAGCCATGTTGAGGAAAGGAAATGAAATCAAATGGACTTATGAATCTCGTAACTCTTTTGAACAAATAAAGAAGGCCTTGACTGAAGAACCTGTGCTCATTAGTCCTAACTACTCCAAGGAGATTCTGATATTCTCTTTTGCTTCATTTGACACATTAGCAGGTTTTTTATTGCATAAAAATGTTGAAAGGTTAGAGAAGCCTATTTCCTTTTTTAGTAGGGCATTGAGAGATGATGAAATAAAGTATGACATCATGGAAAAGAAGGCCTATGATTTGGTTAAAGATATCAAATATTTTAGAGTTTATGTGCTACATTCAAAATTCATTGCATATGTCCCTTCAACCTCTATGAAGGAGATCCTCATTTAGCCTGACATAGATGGAAGAAGGAGCAAGTGGATTGCCAAAATCCTTGAATTTGATCTTGAAATAAAGCCTACTAAATTGGTTAAAGGTCAAGGTTTATCTAGGTTGTTGGTTGAATCTAATTATAAATCCTTGGGGGTCAATTTCATCAACAATTGTTCAGAGAATCAACAAGCTAGGTTCTCTGATGAAGATCCCAAAGTCACACCCCCGTTGGTAGGATGCACTCGGTACAAAGACATTATATTTTTCCTACATAAGTTACAACCTTCTAATGGCATGGGAAAGAACAAGGTAAGAGATTTGAAGCTCAAATCAATTAAATATTGTCTGATTGATCAAGTTTTATATTAGAAAGACCCTTTAGGAGTGCTTTTGAGATGTCTAGACCGACAGGAAGCCCAAAACATCATGTATTATTTTCATGACAGTTTATGTGGGGGCATCACTTCTGGAGAACCACAACCTACAAGATTCTCAAGGCTGAGTATTTTTGGCCTAGTCTCTTCACTGATGTCTGTGCAAAGATCAGGTATTGTGTCAAGTATCATAAATTATCTGGAAAGAAACAACTCAAGTCTTTTCCATTAAAGCATGTGGTAGCTTCAAGACCCTTTCAGCAGTGGGGCCTAGATTTTATTGAGGAAATTCATCCAACTTCAAGTGGTCAACATAGGTGGATCTTGACTACCACAGACTATTTTACAAAGTGGATATAGGCCATCCCCACAAGAAATTCTTCACATGAGATAATCATTGGTTTACTTGAAGATATTATGGCAATATTTGGTTGTCCAAACAGACTTGTCACTGATAATGTTGCAGCTTTCAAGGCTGAACCATTGATTAATTTTTGTGAACATTTTGGAATCACATTTATTCACTCTACTCCTTACTATCCCCAAGGGAATGGATTGGAAGAGTCCTCTAACAAGAGCCTTATTAAGATCATCAAAAGACTATTAGAGGAAAACAAGAAGGCATGGGATTCGAAGCTTAAATTTTCTTTATGGGATGACAGAGTGACAACAAAGAGATCTCTTGGTATCTCTCCTTTCCAGCTTGTATATGGAGTTGAAGCCATTTTTCCTTCTCAACTTTCCTTACCTGTGGCGAAATTCTTCCAAGACTACCAGGGAGAACCAAATGATATGATTAGGAGAATACAATAGTTGGTAGAAGTG
>JZKD02S1347523.1:0-11634 GCA_000966675.3 Picea glauca | reverse complement strand
AAAAATCATGCAATTTCACTACTTCAAATGCAAATATGCCCCCAATCTAATGCAAAGAAAGAAATAAGATTTTTGTTTCAAAGATAGCTAAAAGAAATAGCAAATCACTTCAAAACAAAAACAACCCAAACAAATTTTATCTTTTACCGTGAGTTATTCAGAAAAAAGAAGTGTTCTTTTCACTAAACAATTCTAAAGAAAAACAAGGCTTTGTAACTGAAAAACACTCAAAGGAAGAGATCAAATCTTTCAAAAGAAAACAAAGTAAAGATGGCTAAAAGCAGCTCAAAAAATATCAGGTAGACTGTTAACAAATGATAATCAAACCCAAAAATTCACCCCAAATCCAAATCCAAGGTCTGGGTAAGGAAAACCATCAAAAATCAAGAATTTCACAATTTTCATAGGTTGGAAGACTAGCACATTGCGGAAATCACTAATTTTTGCGTTCTAGATATTGGTAGGGCACGATGTTTCCTCACTGGTATAAACTAGTAGGGCACAAAAATCTTAAGTCACCACACTGTCCCTCAAAGAATGGCGCGGGAATCAAACAAAAATGGAAAAAATGGAAATTAAGAAGGTTTTTCCAATGAACTTAAATAGTCAGAGAATCCACCTGGATCTCCCAGTGACTCAGAAAACAGAACCCAAGTAATCAAAGAAAGAAAACAAGGAAAACTAGGAAAACATTATATTCCCCAGTGGAGTCACCAAGTTTGTTATCGGGTAAATCGATGAATGCGGACATAGACTAATCCCCCTAGATCCACCTAGATCTAGAACAAAACAAGACAGAACATGGTGCTTTCCCTAAGTTACACTCATTGAATCTACTATCAAACAAAAGATGAGAGACATACCTTTAAGTGTCGCTTCCTTATGTCTTTGTTGTCCCTGCTTCACTCTGGTGCTCTTGTGATATTGATTATGCAATGAGACACAAACCAACCAAAGTGAAAGAAAAGAGAATATATTCAATGACAACCTATGCATATGATCAAGGAATTATGAAATAAAATAAAGATAATTCTATGGGAAAGAAGCATGCCACTGTATTATATTAATAATAGGAAGAGATATTATAGCCAGATGCCTTGATCTCGTAAGGTTACTTCCAACAGTTCCTTTCTTCCCACACACTTTTGATCCAAGAATTCTGAGACTATAGATATGACATCTATCTTGACAAAAGAAAAGCTCAAAGCCACTCTAACCAATCTAATAATTCCAAGCCAAATCCAACTCAAACCCTCATCAAGATAACTTTCTCCATGAGATCTCTCCTTTTATAAGATGAAGAGGATAAGGTGAGGAGGTTAGGATGATCCCACTAAATCATGAAAGCGAGTAAGATCCAAACCATTCGGAGGCCACATCACCATAGAATCTTCTCCTTCTAGAAGGATCGAGAAAATGCTCATTTTTCCCACGTACAAAGGCCACCACGACCTGGCTATAGTCCACCCTACAAAAATTATGTGCCCTAGCTATAGTGCAATCTGTGGAAATCAAGCATTTCCACACCCTAGCTATAGTGCAGCCCGTGAAAATCCTCCAAAATAGGTCTTTTACAGAGGAAAACACAACTTCTTCTCTCAAGGAAAGTTCTTCTCCCTTCTTTCTTCAGGAATTCAGGCCACTGACCCCTCTGAAGGTAACATATAGGTTTACATCATTAACGGTCATAAAGGTGATGAAAATAATGTGTAACACTCCCAAACCTTTGATTGCATTAACAATATTATCAGATCTTTCGAAGTACTCTGAGATATTTTCTTCATCCTTCATTTTTAGACCTTCATATTGTACTTTGAGAGTTTGGAGTTTGGCCCTCTTTACCTTGGAATCTCCTGCATATATAGTTTCCAATTTATCCAAGAATTGTTTTGCATTATTACAATTTAGTACTTTAGCAAGGATTTTCTTACTCAAACCAACTTGTAGTGTGTTTAAATCCTTTGCATGTTCCCAAAAAAAATTGTTGTCTTCTGGTTCTATGGGAGTGGCTTTTGGAATAACATATCCCTTTTCAACTAATGTCCATACTTCCAATTCAATGGAAATCAGATAACTTTTCATTCTAACACTCCATAAGACATAGTCTTCACCATCAAATAGGGGGATTTTTTATGACATCTTCAACTGTTGATCAATTCTGATGTATATTTCTCTTCAAGTGATTTAAACCTTTTGTGAAGAGACTCTCTNGTTCGTTGATCATGATATTAGATCCACAACTCAATCTATCTTTGATGCTACTTTTCCTTGGTTTAAATCCAATAGATCTTTTTCTTTGCTTATCCAATCCTTCCACTTAAAGTGATCCAACGACTATCGAGAATTCATGTATTTTAAATCTCAACCTTTTTTCCTTGATTATCCTATCATTCCACTCAACTTGATCCATTGGTTGAGAAGGCTCTCAAATCATATCAATGATCAAGGATAATTGCGGGGTCCCAATTAGCATGACGTTTAAAACTATCGTCGAGCTCCACTATGGAAAATTTCTTGTTGGTAGTGGAACTGATGCCAACCGTAGATCTATTTGGCGGGTGACCATCAATGGTTGATGTGGATTGTGTAACCACAACTTTTGAGTGGTTTAATTTTTCACCCAAGCTCCGTAGTTGAAGTTCTACGATTGTTGGTGAGTCAACCACAATCATTGATCTTTTAATCTATAAGATCTGATGATCCTGACTAATTGTGGGATTGGAAATAAGACATTGTTTAATTCTTATTTCTCTCTCTGCAATCTATCCCTACCATTGATATGGTCTTGAGTATCCGATAGTCACGAATTGATATGATCATTTACCAATCCTCCAATGATCCTGTGCATCGATCGACTTCTCAATATTTCCATCGATCCCAATGACATTTCTACAATGCACTATTTCTCCTAAGCTTTGATCTTCATTCAGTAACCCTCTTGAGCTTTAATATTTGCATACCATCCTACTGTTTGACATCAATGACAAAACATTAATGACACTATGCCCAACAATATGATTTTATTATCTCGAAGGATAGAGTAATCAAGACCAAGAAAATATGATTGAGGATTCCATTGTCGTTGAAACGAAGATAGATTAAATGCATGTGCAGAGTGAAGGAATACCATCAATTGTGAAACCATATCGACATCCTCATTACCAAGAATCATTTCAATGAATACAAGAAGGATGATATCAGCATTATGAAGGAAGAATATGGAATACTTGTCAATATTCATGGAACAAGGCATCACCAAACTAATATTCAAGAAGCTATTATCAGAGACCAACAACAACTACAAATTGGAGAGATTCAACAAAAATAGATGGAATCAAAGGAAAGAAAATTATTCAAAAACTACACATCAAGGATTAATACCGAAAATAATTGATTTTGGATGGATAGATCATCAACAATGGAATGGAGAAAGAAGGAACATAAGAAAATCATATTACTTGGTTTCATCACATGTGAATCCTTTAAATCCAAATCTTTGAGGAAAAATATTTTTGAAGGAGGGTACTATGTTATGACCCAAGGGGGTCATATATATGGCTATATGTATATGATATGAATGCAAGGGGGGGCATATATTGGCCTAAATGTACATGCAATGTGTAAATACATATGTAATATGGTCGGCCTAGTGATAAAGGGGCCTCATGTGCAAGTGTTAATAGCTATATATAAGAGATCATGTATTCATTATTAGGAGGAATGGTGAAGCATGAAAGGTAATTGGTTATTTGGAGGGGGTTCCCCTATTATTTAAGTATTTATTGTGTAACTTATCTATATTGGATTTTTTCTCCACGTTGACATTATGTACATGGTGGGTACTTTTGTTATTTTATGACATTTTGAGTA
This sequence comes from Picea glauca, assembly GCA_000966675.3. Lineage (NCBI taxonomy): Eukaryota > Viridiplantae > Streptophyta > Pinopsida > Pinales > Pinaceae > Picea > Picea glauca. Next base: position 7,764 of record JZKD02S1347523.1, on the reverse strand, counting down.
TTTGGATCTTAACATCAGAACATCCGCCAACAGGTCTATGAGATTTTGTATAAAGCCAATGCTAAGAACAAGCAACACCATGATAAATATCAGTTACAACATAAGTTTCAGGTGGGATATAAGGTATGGTTATGTTTTTAGAAAGAATTCTTTATAGAGCCCGATTGAAATCTTTGTCCACTTCACTCTGGGCCTTACAACATCACCAAGGTTGTGGGTGACAATCCTTTTGAGCTCAACACTTCCCCCTTTCTTAGCTTTCACCCAATGTTTAATGTGGACCTCCTTCCATATTTTCCACCATTATTGGACACCTCAGAGATCAAAAAACAATTGAAACCAACAAAACTCAACCCTGACTGCATGGAACAGGAATCCACTGATGAGATAGTGGACACATAGGTTAAGTGCACCTGCCAATAGAGGATCCATATTTATCGGGTTATCAAGGTAGGGAAATTCCTTCACCAAGGCAAATGGATCATAGAGGGCCAAATTCAAAAAACATATCCTCACTTGATGGAGTAACTCAACAAAATGGAGACCATTTCTTCCTAAGGGGGAAGGACTGATCCATGTGGATATTGGTGTCCACACACCTATTACAACTGAATCCTTTTAACAGTTTTAGTTCAACACGTTCTTCTGTAATTCTTTGTAATTATGGGTTCTACACTTTCGGGGCTATCTGAAGCCCTATACAACTTCCAGGTGGAGATTGGTGGACACCAAACTAATCCAACTGGATTATTTTGGAAGTTTTCATGTGAGTACATCTTTATGTAAGGGTTGTTTTTGGGCCCTAAACAATGTTTTTTTTGCTTTCCACAGTCAAATTGTAGATAGAGTCATAGTTTGATGACATATTGTTTATTTCTCAAAAAGACCTTTTCAAATGGATATCACGCACCTAAAATGGAGGTCGTATGAAAAAGCTACGACCATGAGAAGTTGAGGTACCAACTTACCCATCAAGGCCCACATAAATTTTGGTGTTTCATCTCCTACGATTAGGGTTTTGGATGTCTAGGTTTTCAGAATTCACGAGGAATGTTAAAACAACCTCTGGAGACTCATTGCAAGCATTATTCTTAGAAATATGCACATAACAACCACGTCTCTTCTCAGAGATAGATACCACCATTAGAGCAATTTGTTTTCAGTTCTGCAGTTTTACAGTTTCAAACTATTTTATTTATTCAATATAAGTTGTTGTTTAATGGATATATGTTGTTGTTCTCCGTATATCTGTGTTATTGTATTCAATATGTTATTCATTTATACTCATAAATATGAATCACCACATTTAAACTCAATATCCCTTTTTATCATTTCCTGAAGAGGTTTTGTAGTTTCAACAAATATTGGGAAACATATCCTCGCAAAATTAATATTCCCTAGAAAATATTACATAGACTTTTTGTTATGGGGAGCAAGGATTTTGGAAATGTTTTTAGTTCTCTCAGGTTCAATGATTGTTGGAGAAGGATATTTTGAGAAATGCATAGCAGTAATGGAAGACAGTTAGAAATGAGACCATTAATGGAGCATGCACAAGGAAATAAGGAAAAGCAACGTGCTAGTAGGTAAGGAAAGAACTGTGTTGGGAATCAAGGAAAGGAAACACGAGATAGAGAAACGTTAAAGCAAGGAATGGTTGAATCAAAGATTAGTCATGTGTATCAAGTTGATATGTGGACAAACCTAATCCACTTAGGGTTATGGTTTTTGTCATCAATTTAATGGGTTTAACCCAATTTTGATAGTATAAATATATGATGTATGAGGTACCTAGGGATAGTTTTTTTGGACAAAAGTCTTGAAGTGCCTTTGAGAACTTTTTTGAGTTTTTAGCTAGTCTTTGTTGAGTGTTTTGGTTGAGAGCTATGGAGCTCATGTTGAGTCTATTTTTTATTTGTATCTGAGGGTTAGGTAACAAGATGTGGAGCTCAGTCCAACACTGTTCAACCTCACCATCGCCATAATTTTGATGTAGTGCGCGCAACACAGAGAATTGAAGATGAATAATAAATAAGATAGATCTTTGTGGATGTCGTTAAGGGGGGGGGTGTGAACCAAGGTAAAATATTGTGTTGATGTGTGTAATGTATTGTTTATGTGTTTTTATGGTTCATAATAAATGAATGGGTAATTGCATGGATCTGTTAAAGTTAATTTACAACGCACACTAGATTAGACATGTTATTTCCTGCAGAATGAATGTTAAAGGTTAAATGAATGGTAGATATGAATGATGGTATGGTAATATGAGGAAATTTGAAATATAATTAGGTCTAGCATCCACATTATCATTATCCCTTCCACAATTATAGACACTTGGGTCATGCAATCGCCCATAGGCCATCTCTGGCGAGACTCCATTGTGCACTATGTGCATAGTGTTTCCTTCTGGTCTCTAGAAGGGTCGATGGTTTCTAGGGATATTTTGGAGAACTAAGGTAGAAATCATGTCATCCCAAACATCCAACAAATGGTTCTATTATCGATTGGAACTCAGAAGATGATATTGGATGGGATTTGATGAAGAGAATGCAATGGTAGAAGGGGATGTTATCTCCATGGAATCTAAATAAGCATGATATTGAAATATGATTGGAGACAAAACAACTTGAGTTTATGTAGAAAGACAATAGAATCTTGAGGTATACACCACACTAGTATTTGCATAGTTATGTGTTTCATATTTGCATGAGGAATATTTATGTTATTTTCCATAGTTTCTATAGGAGTGGATATTGAGGTTGAAGGATACTCATCCAACTAACCAGATAAGGAAATTAGAGTGGACTACTGACAATATTTCCGGTGTGAAAGGGTCAATAATAAATTCAAGCACATAGTGTATTTGTAGTTAGACAATATTATTGCAAGGTTTATTATTGAGTTTGTAGTTGATACCATGAAGTCTTACACTGTTATAGAGAAGGATTTTTTTAAAGTACCAAGAGGAAGGTACATTCAGTCACTTTACATGTCAATCAAGATTCTATTGCATGATAAAGGAGTGATGACAATGGATTCATAAAAATAAATCACTATGCGTGCATGAGGGAGCTGAGATAAGAAATAAGGAAGATATGAGATATGGAGAGAGATCTAGACAAACGCCAAAAGAAGGAATAAATGGAACCCATGATGATGGATGCGTAATAGACTAAGGATATAATGGAAAGAGAATGAATGATGCACAACGAAATATCCTACAAGCATAATATCAATAGGAAAAAGAGGGAAGTAGCCAAGCGGGAAGGCTTGGAAAGTGATGAGGAATAGGTAGAGGATATCCATGCAACGGGGTAGATTGAGGAAATATTGCATGACACATATAAGAGGAAAAGCATAGGTCAAGGTTCTAACGTAGAAGAATGCTCTCCATTATATATCTGAATTAGTGTGGAAACCCACAATCCCATGTGCGACTAAGACATATGAAGAGGAAGAATTGTTTAGACAACAAGTGATTAGAGGCAAAAGGATTTTACTAGGACATGGGTCTAGTGGAAATTCAGGTAAAAGTATAAGTTCAACTAGTAGCAGTCAAGTATCTACACTGCACGAAGGAGGTAGTACAACAAAATTCATAATGGCAGGAGTAGATCAAACTATTCGGTTACTATAGTTCCATGGAGAAGGGTCGGAGGACCCAAAAAATCATTTTTTATTTATGAGAATATTTGGGTAGCTAAGCAGATTACAAATGAAGATACAAAAGTTGTGTAGATGGAAATCACATTCAGAGACCACACACTGGACTGGTATATGGGCCTCATAGTAAATAATCCACAATGGTCACCAACAATTGTCGTGAATGTGAAGAATGCATTGATAAATGAATTTTAGCGACCTAGTTCATAGGATCAGTTCATGAATGGGATGATAGAGATCAAACATAAGCCAAGTGAGTCAGTTTGGGAGGTTGATCATAAGTTCAAGAGACTAAAAGGTAAGTTGAATTATCATATCATAGATATGCAACATAAATACTTATTTTTTAATTCATTATTGGCACATTTGAAGTATCCATTGAGGCAACAAAAGTTCCAAACCCAATGTAACATCCTGTTCTACTGAGCACACTTCTATTGACTTATTATTTAAGGATACTTGCGTGCAAGTGATCCAGTTATGGTACATTATGATTTCGTTTTGATTATAGGTTATATATGATGATGATGATGTATTGTGACTTATTGTTATTTTGATCTATATGTATTGGAAGATGATATTGATGAGTTTTCCTGAGTGTGTTGGACACATGACATGTTATGGATGTTGATGGCATCAATGGAATTCCTCGGACTTCGGATTGAGTCAAGGAGTGGATTGCATTTTGATTGAGTATTTAATTTTACGCACATGTTCTATATGATTGATTTCAGAATGATTTATGTATATGGATTATTAATCTTATTTTTTTCAGTGGATGCAGGCTTGATGGTGCTTGCTAATCCGACTCACATAAAGAGAAAAGGGGCCATGCACAGAAACAAGACATTTGGGGGAGAGGTGTGGTAGCATCCCTGTCATATCCTACTAGCACTCCCTCCATGACCGGAAATGTAGGTTAAATATTACCTAGTTTGAGAGGGCCACCATGTCATGAGGATAGACTGAGAAAGTATCTCACGAAGATTTCTAAGGGGTGCATAATAAGGAAAAATCCTTATTCCTTGGAATCCCTTAGTCTCTTACAAGTTCGTCCGAGTGGATTGTTGACTCTAAGGGTCGAAAAAAATTCCAAATCTAGTCAAAAGAGAGTGGCACCCTTCAAGCACGAATGTGTGTCTTGAAGGGAATGTCACGTAATTAAAACCTTGAGTCAATAAATATAGGTGGCCTAGAAAACATTGAAATGGTTAGACCTTGTTAGAATAAAATAATAAATTAAACAATAAATTATTAATTATAAATCCTAAAAAAATTATAAGCCTAATTCAAAGACTAAGTCTAAGTCTAAAATTAAATAAATGAGTAAATGAACTATGACATAATTTAAAATATTTGAGATAAATTCAAACTCTATAAAAAATGGGGAATAAAATTTAAAGGGTGGATAAAATGCACATGTGTGCATGAAATTAATAAAAAATGTTTTTAAAATAGAAATAAATAATAACTTGAGAGAATAGTTATATACATAGAATAGTATCTTAAGTCAAGCTACCACTAAGTCTAACTGAAAGAAGACTCCTAATACAACTCTAACTAAGATCTAGTTAGGAGACACTCATTAAATGGGAATTTGGGGAACAAAGGGACAACTAAGAGAGAAAATAGGAACACATTGGGGAATGTGGGGAAAATTGGATTTTTAAATAAAATAAGAAGGGTAATTACTTGTGCAACTTGGGCAGAGTGTGACATGTGTGTAAATGAATAATCATAACTAAATTAATTAAAAAGTTAATTATTTGTGCATGAAGACATGTGTCATTGGGAAATTTTCTATAAAACAAATGTTGTATAAGGGAAAGGGATATCATTTTTCGTTAGTATTGTTATGCTGCCAAAATTTTGGTTGACTGTGTTTTACTTGTGAGAGTTGGGATTTCAAGATTGAGAAAGAGTGGAAGCTCTTCCTTGCGAGTCAAGATTGGAGCTATTTATTTTCTAATTTGATGTTTGGCCCCTTTGTGGCTCAGGGGGCTAAGGGGGAAGAAGCATACCCTAGCGTTGGCTGGGAGGTATTGGTGAAGTCTAAGGATTTTCAAGCAAGGAAGGAGTGGTGCAAGTCTCTAGATCAAATCAACATCAAATTATCAGTTCCTTCTGGTTACAGTATTTGACTGTTCTAGATAACTTAACATTTAAGAAATGTGGATGCAATTTCAATTTATCATTGGATTGAATGGTTAATTGTAGAAAATATTCTTTTAAATTTATATATGTTGTTACAAAGAAAAGGCATGTGAAACAAGAACTAATTCAATAATGTATTTGTTTTATATATATATCATTTTTATTTGCAAGACTTAAAGAATTTCTCTGGTTATGAACATTCCTTGAATTTAATGAATGTCACTTAACAAATTTATATAATCAAAATATATATGGATGGTTGGGATGTATAGTTCACGGAATAACTATTTATATGATTAATGTGAAGTTCTCGAAAAATGTAATGTACCCATCCACCCTTAGGCCAGTCTACGCTACTTCAAGTGGTAACATACCCAACCACCAACAGGTTGGGCACGCTACCTCAAAACTCACTTATAAACTAATTTTGAATTCAAATAAATTTCTAATTTATAAAGAGGCATGAAATATTCACATGTAGAGTTCAATATTCATGCCACAAGATAGATAAATGAGACATATGTCATGCACAACAATAACGATCAAGTATGCATATTATAGATACGAATTTCATAGATAAATAAATACACACTGGAATAAATACACAGGTAAATAAAACCATGACATAGATAACTTATCTTTAATGAAATGAATCACCAATTGGATGTAGACCAAGGATGTTCCACCCAAACATAGACACGGTTGTTCCAAGTCTCAACAACAATTTCACCCTCGATCCATGGCTATAAATCCACAAGGACAGTTCTAAAGTGTCACTCAACTTCCCAAACTAGTCAGCACTCAAGCTCTCACAGGATTTTTAGCACACACAACAATCCAAAGTACACCATTTCTCTTCTACCCAACCTACACAACCCAAGAGAATGGACCCCCTACTTTTCCACGTAGTTCCTCAGGCTGTCCACCTCCTTCCAGGGATCCAATGCATCTGGTCAAGACTCTCCATGCTGGGACTCTCAAGAATCATAGCTATGGGAAAACATTAATGCATGTCAATGCATCTCAGACATGAAGTAATTAATTCATGGCTAGAATACTGTTTAGAACCAAATATCAATATAGCATAGAAAACCTCATAATAAGTACTCAATGCCTTGAAAAAGAGAGAAACTCAGATAATAAGCCTCTTCGAGGGGGAAACCTCCTTATGCCACATAAATGTACAATTACAAGATGATTCAAAATGAAAATGTCTCCTTGGTATATATAGGAGACTAGGAGGTATAATTACAACTAATGGACTAAAGTCGACATAAATAAAATAGCATTACTAATATAATGTTCCCTAATTAAGGGGCAATGAGCCACTATTTAGGGCTGAACATGCCCCTCCCCTTGAGACAAGTGTTGTCTGCAACGCTTGAGTAACTCTGGATGCTTTTGTATAAAAGCCTCATCTTCCCAAGTGGAATCTTTAGCCGATAGTTTCCTCCATTTAATGAGATACTCTGAAATGGATTGATTTCTTAGCTGGTGAATTCTTGTGTCAGTGATGGCTTCAGGATCCAATATTATTTTTCCTTCCTCGTCAAAATCTGGAAATATAGTTTGAATTGGGACCTTATCACTTATAACCTTCTTTAAGCATGAAATATGGAAAACTGGGTGTACTCGTGAATATGCAGGCAACTCCAATTTGTATGCCATAGTACCAATATTTTGCAACATTTCATAAGGGCCATAGTACTTTGGTGATAACTTATTATCCTTCTTGGCTTGCTTGAGGGACATCTATTTGTATGGTTGTAGTCTTAAAACCACCCAATCCCGTACTTCAAAACTCCTTTCACTACGATGTTGATGTGCTTGTTGTTTCATACGATTTTGTGCCATGGTAAGGTTGTCCTTTAATATTTGGAGAACTTGTTGTTGATGCTCGATGTGATGTTGCACTGCTTGAACCTTAGATTTTTATTTTAGAGA
>JZKD02S1347512.1:0-11634 GCA_000966675.3 Picea glauca | reverse complement strand
AGAATCCCCTTTGTATGGTATAACTCAATGGGTGCATGTGTGTACAATAAAGTTAGATGCACAAATATCTGTGCCTTGGAATTGTTTCTACAACTATAGAAAATCATCTCGACTCTGCGTATGGAACCACAATCTTTGCTACTATCTTAGGCCTAATAGGGCATCTTTATATTAGGCAGTTGTAAGGTCTCCCTCAAATATGGGTTAGGGGAAGAGCTTTAGACATCCTCCTTATAGTCTATTCAACAATGGTGTTGGGGGTTGGTATTAGTGGTTTAAAAGTCCTTATATGCCATGATGCTTATGCCAACATGGGCACTCATATTGGAGTGGCACCTCCTATTAACATATTTCTTGATTGGATATGGGGTCGATATTCCAATTGCTTGGTGGAGTTGCTTGGACTCCCCCTTGTCCAATTTGTGTGGCATAACTCCATGGGTGCATGCATGTACAATAAAGTCGAAGGCACCAACATTGGTGCCTTGGAATTGTTTCTACGACTATAAAAATTCACCTCATCCTCCTTACTTGTTGGGGGAAATCCATGGTGGTTTAAAAGTCCTTACTTGCGATGATGCTTATGTCATTTGGGGAAATCATAGTGGAGTGACACCACCTACTAACGTATTGCTTCATTGGTTGTGGAGACAATATTCCACTTGCTCAATGTTCCCCTCGTTCTCTCTATTTGGCATAGCTCCATAGCTTCATCCATGTACAAAAAAAATTTGGATGCATCAATATGAGTGCCTTGGAATTATTTTTATGATTATAAAAACTCGACTTCTCTCGTCTCCTCTCTCTTGAAATGAAACAATGCAAAAATAGTAATATCAATTTACATATAGGTTTAATAAGATGATTTTATAGGTTATTCATATAATGTGAATGTCTTGTTTAAGTTTAAACCAATATATGTTCATCTTATCTTTTGATCTATTAAGCATTAAAAGGGATAAAAAAGAAACTAATATGCAAATTTATTGGTACTTAAAAGATGAGGCTAAGATAGATATACATTAATTTTTCTTATTAGTCCTTGCCGGAGGGACTAAGCATTCAATTTTGCGTTGAATAACTATTAGTTTCCGCGTTGACTTTAAATTTCCTTTTTTGTTGTTGCAAAGTCTAACATAGTAAACTGTCAATAATACTTTTTGTTTTAATAAGAAAATTGTTTTTTTCTGCGATATGATTGGCTTTCAACTTTCACTTCTTATTTAAGAGGTGTCGACAATGTGCATTAAAATCTCTGCTTAATATTTATTACAAAATGGATGTTGCAGTACAAACAATGTGTTGGCACGGGAGAACAATAGATGCATATATCAAATGTCGGTACATTAGTTTTTCTTATTATTATATTATTTATTATTATTATGGTTGTAATTGTTAGTAATACTAGTATCATATTAGGGAAGGATATTATCACATCAACCTAAAGACTGAAATCCAAAGCCAATTGTTAAATTGGCAAAACTTTAATAATGTTGTGTATAGAGACAATATATATAATGTGATGGTTGTGTAATGGTAATGTAACATGCTAGTGTCATGTAATAATTTTATAGTACTATATAAATATGTGTTGAATGCAATGCATGTAATAAAATGGACTCTTCATTAATATAACTTTGTGATGTTTTGTTTGTCTCTCGCTTACTTTCTCACACTTTGTATAGTAGTTCTATGAAATTTAACATGTTATGGACCCATAGACTTTGTATCCATTAATTCAAAGGGATAGATAGAAAATAGTGATCGAATCTTATGTTCATATCATAACGAAGGTGGAGTTCTCAAAAGAAATAGGTGTTCATATCATAACGAAGGTGGAGTTCTCAAAGCAATAGGAGGATAAATTCTTAAGGCAAATGAGAATGTCAAAGATTGAGAAAACCTACCTGATGATATTGAAACCCAAGTATTTAAGTCCATCTGTTATTGTTTAAGATTTTATCTATGTCTTTCACAATGGAAAATATTTTGAGGATGAAGGCTTGGACATGGTCTCAAATGGTTGTTTTGTTAACCATGAATGGGAGAATTTATCTATGTCTTTCACAATGGAAAATATTTTGAGGATGAAGGCTTGGACATGGCCTCAAATGGTTGTTTTGTTAACCATGAATGGGAGATTTTATCTATGTCTTTCACAATGGAAAATATTTTGAGGATGAAAGCTTGGACACGACCTAATGGTTGTTTTGTTAACCATGAATGGGAGAGGAAGTTTGATGGGTAAAGTTTAGGTTTTGGAGATTTTAAACATAAGAAAAGAAAAGAAGATAGAGTATGATATGGGGATGAGAGGAGAAGGGTTGAAAACCTCAAAGACAAAGGGAGAGGAAAAACCACATGGTTGAATGATTTTTTTTTGGATATTCTTGTGGGAAGAACAATGGATATTGGAATAAGAACAATAAGGTAATGGATTTGTTGGAAATCTTTGTAGCATGGGAAAGCATGGTTGAATTGCAAAAAGGTCATGGAAGATCATTGCTTCTAGCAAAGAATTTTTGCATCTAATATAAACCACGAGTCTGTCGAATGTCATTGCAGCATCGAAAATGTCTAATGTTGTTGGAAGATGTGAAACACAATAGTTTTGTGATAAATTTCACTTTTTATAATGGGTACATTTAATAGGATTGTACTTAAATGGGATTTTAGCTTTGAGTCATTGCATTTAAACCCTTCGTCTTGGAAATGGTGAATATGAACTTAGGTAAGTAGAAGGGAGTTCAAATAGCCTTCAACATTTTTTTTTTCTATTTTTGGAGTTTTGGCTAAAAGGGAGTGTTGAAAAATATAATTCTTCATACTTCATTATTATAATAGTAATTAATCAGTAATGTTATGTTAAGTGACAATCTATAATAAGCAAGATAGTTATGTGATAGTAATCTAACATGTTGAAGTGTCGTGGAGTTTGGAAAGATCCTATAAATATGTATAGGATACATGTAATAAAATGGACTCTTTGTTGGTATATGTTCATGTATTTTACATTGTTTTGTTTCTTTGTTGCTTGGTCCGCTTGCATGGTAGTTATTTAAAAAATTTAAAGAAAACAAATTCTTGAATTTTCTCATTAAAAATTTGATAGTTAAGATTTATTTATGTTAACTTTTTTTTTTATGATAAAAATTAACAAATTATTGGTTTTTTCATTTTGTATTTTACATTAAATATTAAACCTCAAGTTTTTTTACTATAGTTTATCCATGTTTCCCACCCACAAATGTAACACACCACCTTCACTTGGACTATATCATGCATCTCACTTCTTCTAATATCACTTTGCAAAATGATTTGCTACATAACCAATTAATGTTGGGAAAGGATGGAGTCAAAGGAAGAAGCTTAACGATTTAGGGTTTTGTAAAACCTTGGGCTAGATGAGGAGAAGGCAGACTATTTTGTAGACCCAACAGATGGCCTTCCTATCTTCTATGATGGAGTCATGATGGAGAGGAGACAAGGGAGAAATCCCAGGGTTATTGACATGGGGAAGAATGGAGGGTTTATGTTGTCCAAACCTCAAGTCCTATTCCAAATGATGTTATCAAGGAGAGGAGAAAAGGATGAAGGAGATGGGTGGAAGTGACATGTTGGTATAAGTTACAAGATTTATAGTAAAGGTAACATTAGGGGGTGTTGGTTACAAGACTTTAAAACATAGTTATCTATTTGATGAAAACTATGGCCGAAAAACGAGACCTCTAACCATAAAAACTCATATTATAGGGTAAAAAACACCAAAATAAACCCTCGATTAAAAAGTGGTACTACCAAAATCACCCATTTTTCTTTAGGGTTAAAATTATAACCATTTCCAACCATGGCCTTAAAACCCTATAATGTTTCAAACAAAAACCTTAGAATCAACCCCATATTAAAAAATTAGTGCTACCAATAGCACCCCATTTTTTTAGGATTAAAATTAGAGTTAGAAACTATGACCTTGACAACCAATACCATTGAAAAATATTAAAATCAACCCAAATTGAAAAGTCGTGCTACGAATAGCACTCCCTTTTTTTCAAGGTCAAAATTACAACTTGTTTGGAACCATGGCCTCGACAACTCATATCATTGCAATCAAAAGCTTAAAATCAATCCTTGAATCGAAAAGTGGTGCTACCAATAGAACACCATTTTTTCTCAGGGTTAAAATTATAACATGTTTGAAACCATGGCCTTGACAATCGACATCATTGGAACCATAATATTAAAATCAACCCCCAAATCAAAAAAATGTGCTACTAGTAGCACTCCTTTTTTCCGAGGTTTAAAATTGCAACATTTTTTAAACCATGTCCTAAAACCTAGCATTGTCGCAAACAAAATCATTAAAAAGAAAAAAAATGAAAAAAGTGGAAAAACAAATAACAATAAAATAGATGAAACACACACACACACACACACACACATAGATTCATTGATGAACAAATAGATAAATTGACTGCATGGGCCTACTTTGATGGGACTTGTCAAGGGGATCCACCATTACATGGTGTTGGATGTGTGATTCATATTAATGATCATCATGTAATCACATAGAAGGTACGTTTAGGTAGGGGGACCAACAATATGGCAGAGCTAATGGCCTCAAAAATCCTACTAAATCTGGCAACCGAAAAAAGGTGCATGAAAAATTCGAATATTTAGCAACTCACAAAATATAGTAAATTGGATGAATGGAACAAATTTATTGGAAAGTTATCATCTTTGGCCTATTTTTGAGGAGATACAACTTGCTAAAGCATATTTTAACTCTTTCTAATTTCATCATGTGTAGGAGAGAGGAACAAGGAAGCCTAATGGATTCTCAGAAGTAGGATCTTGGATCATCCAAGAAACACTGGAAGGCCATTTCACTAAATATATTCATACACCTTTCACATAACCATGATTTGTACCAAAAATAAAAATATAAATGTATTTAACTGATGATCTTCACTACTTTATGGACATATATGAATTTTTTTCCCCAGCGAAACTGGTTTTTATACCAGTGAAAATGATTAGATGGATTGTGATAGAATTATAATTTCTTTTGAAAATTATTAATAGAGCAAGATATATTTCGAGTTTCCCTTATATGTTGATCCCTCTACTTAAGAAAATATCTTAAATGTGGAAACACATTTACATAGTGTAATTTTGTTTATTAACAATTTTTTTTTTTTGAAAACACGTACACGAAGCAAGTTAATTTTTTTTTTTTTTGTCAGTTACAAAAATATATTGAAGCCTGCTAAAGTGCAAAAGTTACAGTTGGCGGAATAGTCCAAGAGACCATGGCAACATCGCCCTGGTGGGAAACCAATGCTGCCACATGACCGTAGAGTTCCCAATTGTCCATGCAATTATAAAAAACTAAAAAAATAAAACTGTGCTAAGACTAGAAACTAGGGTGCCTCGCAGGGCTGGAACCCAGTAAACTAATATGTCTGGAAACATAAAAAAACCAGTGAAACCTGAGAACGTTGGGATCATCTGGAGTTGGGGTCTAGCATCCGTTCTTTCCTTTGGTCCTGCACAATGTCCTTGTCTGGAATCCTTGTGTCCGTGGTGGTATGCCAGAGAGCACGAAAAAGATACTCCAGTTGCTCCTCGCAACGAACCTGCATTCGTCCCTGTTCAACAACTCCTTGATGTTGCACTTGACATCCATGACTGAGCTTTGGAAAAATTCCAGAGAATTCTTCAAATTCACGAGCCCATCACACCGAGAACAAGCAAGAGGAGGTAGAGGGGGTGGTAGAGCATCAAAAGAAGAAGGGGGGGAGGCAGAAGAAGGGAGAGAGGAGGAGGAATAAGAAAGGGGGTGGTTGGATTGGGGGGAGTGGAGGGAGGCTAGGGACGGGGTGGAGACTGGTGGACGGGCAACGGTTCTAGGCTAATCTTAGGTGCAAAACCAAGGGAATTTCCAAAGCTATCAAACCACTCCACTGTACAAACCCATGGTGAGGACAGAGGAGGGAGTTCCGGAGTGGTGGCATGGTTAGGAGTCTGAGGCAAGTTCTAAGGAGCTTTCCTACCTCGACCTTGTGAGCCTCTGCCCCTTGCAGTATACCAAGCCAACCCACGCTTTGTTTTTCCTTGTTGTCGTGGCATCGGGAAGAAGACCGGGAGAGGAGGGGAGGAAATAGACTAGAGGTGGAGTGAAAGGAAGAGTTCGAAGCGGAGGTGGAGTGGAGGGATAAGCTCGAACCAGAGGCAAAGAGGACCTCAGACTGGTGTGTGACTGCGAGGAGAGAGAGGCAAATGATGCGAATGAGCCATAAGCTTCACCGACGTGGAACAAAAACCATGGATCTGGGGCTTGTGATGGGACTGGTTAGGAGGCCAGCCCATCACATTTACAACCTCTGCGAGTTGGAGCACCATTTCCATAACTGGCTCTGTGCAAAAATGAATGTAGGGGTACGTCAATCGATAGATTGAATGCATGAATTAAATGCTTGGAGGGAGTGTGGGCTGCGGTGGCATGATGTTGAGTGGGCAGTGGCCAGGTGTCCGCCCACATGTCCAAGTGCACGATGATCCCGTTGACACCCCATCCGGGGAGCAAGTTTAATTTTTTTAACTCAAATCTAAATTTATTTTAAAAGAAAAATCAAATATAAAACATAAAAAACAAATGTTATACACATACATTTTTTTTTTTTCCGCAGAAAAGCGTAATTTTCATTATGATAATCAAAATTACATTTTTTAGATACACCTAATAGTGTATTCCTGTGATATAGTATGCCTACATACTTCAGATCATATAGTTATGTCTTCTTCATCCCGTAGGATTTTATAAAATCATTACAAAAACCTGTAATGCTTCAGAGCATGTAGTTTTGTCTTCTTTGTCCCATATTATCCTTCAAAATTTTTGCAAACCAGAATCTTTAATCAGTAAATGTTTCATTCATTTACAAAAAAAATCTTTTTTGTTCTTGAATTTGTTCATTCAAGAACTCTATAATCTTCCAGTGGCCCACCTCCATGTGTGTGCCCTCTTTCGATGCCTTGTCCGCTTCTTCATTTCTTTCCCTGTAGACATGTTGACAGGAAAAAGAATCAAAAACTTTCTGCAGTGTTTTTATGTCTTCCACGATATTGGCAAGTCTGATATTGTTGCATCTTTGAGTCCCATTTATCCAGTTTATTGCATTTTTTGAATCTCCAAAAACTATTATCTTTTTGCAATCTTTTTCTAGTGCAAAGGCCAAGAGTAGTTTGAGGCTCATTAATTCAACATAATTATTTGTTCCATTTCCCAACCCAGACGTTAATGTGTAGTAGTGTGTGTCTGAGAAGTATAGTATTCCTCCTCCTCCTTCACAGGTGTATTGTTGGGATGCTCTGTCAAAAAAACCCCAAGGTGTTGATTTTTCAATTGTTATTTCTTTTATCAATTTGTTCTTGATTCTTCCTTTCGAAGGAAAGGAGGAGAAAATTGCTAGACTGTTTAGTGAGGTTTTTCCAGGAGCTATAGTCACCTCATTAAAGATGGCTTCATTCCTTGCTAGCCATACTCCCCAGGTGATCAACAAAGGAATTAATCTGTATCTTTTGTAAGAAGGGTTTTCCCACTAGTTCTTCCAAGCTTCTTCTAAGGTGTGGCCTTCCCACTGGAAATTTTTTGCTAGAGTAACTGAAACTTCTATCCAGACCATTTTTAGGTATGAGTAGTCTAGAAAAAGGTGTTGAGCCATTTCTCCCTCAATTTTTCACAGTGAGCATCTACCTGGCCCAACAAAATTTCTTTCTAGAGTATGTCCCAGGTTGGGACTTTGTTAGATAGAATGCTCCACCAAAATAGTTTTGACTTAGTAGGACCATTGATCTTCCAAGTCTTTTTCCACCACTAGACTGATTCAACTTGAGATGGTTCTTGTATTAAGTGTAAATATCCTTCCTTTAGGGTGTAGATGCCTGAATCATTTATGTCCCACACCAATTCATCTTCTTGTTCTCTTAGCCTGATCTGTGAACTTTTTAGGGCTGTTAGGTAACTCTCCAATTCCGCTGAATCCTCAAAGTTTAAGTCAAGAATGGTGGCAGTTTTCCACCCTTGAGCCCATAGAGTAGTGGCAGACTGGTCAACAAGAGAGTTTAGGGAAACAAGTCCTTTTTGTTTTAAAGTAAATATTAGATGATCTAAAAGTAAGTGTTTTCCTTCACTTCCTGTCCAGGGATCTTCCCCTAATCTTACCCGAAGTCCATTTCCTACCTTCCAAGCAAGACCACCCCCTATAACAGGGAAATATTTTATAACTGCCTTCCAAATCGTCCAAGCTCCTATGAGAGTTTTCTGAGCTCGTCTGATCCAAGACTCCATTGAGTTTGGTTCAATGTACTTTCTTGTGACAACCTTTGTCCAGAGGCTGTTTGTAGAGAGTAGGCGCCATCCCCCCTTAGCAGCTAAGGCTTTGGAGAAAACATGTATATATTTTTAAGCCCCAGTCTCCTAAAGCCTTTGGGACTTTATACACATACATATATACATAAACCAATTAAAAATAAATAAAAAATCCCCTCTTATTTGAGTACGAGCGATTTAAAGAATTCCCTTCGCCCCTCTTATTTCATTTCAAGAATTGCCTTCCTCTCTTATTTTATTTATTTATTTATTTATTTTGCTCCCATTTTGTTTTTTATTGTATTAAAACTCTGTTTTAAAAAATAAACTTTCAAGAAAATGTGTTTATATTTGTTCGATTTGATTTTTTAAAATTGTTTTATATTTGGTTTATCTTTATTATATCTTATTTTATTTTTTAAAAACCCGCTTTTACATAAAGAAATTAAAAAAAAAAACTCCCCTCTTATTTGAGTACGAGCGATTTCAAGAATTGCCTTCTCCCCTCTTATTAATCCACGTCGAAGGCGCAGAGGGACTATAGTGATTGATAATTTGTTGACTTCATATTAATATGTCCTTTGACTATAAATTTTTGCATCATCTGTATTGTTCATACTATAGAAGTAAAAACATTATATATATATATATAAACTTATATGTCATCGTTTCATTGGAGAATATATTTGAGGTCTTATTGCCAGCTTCGTTGTTCCCAATGTTGTAAATGTTTAGATATCCAAAGTTTTGAGCTTAGACACTCTTTTTTTAATTTTTATTACATTTTTACTGAAATGTTTACATACTGAAAGTTCTGAGCATGGATGTTTTTTAATGTTTGTTTTATTATTAGTCGTTGCCGAAGGCGCAGAGGGACTATAGCGATCGATAATTTGTTGAGTTAATATTAATATGTCCTTTTATTATTATTTCTATTTGTATTGAAATGTTTACATACCGAAGGTTTAGAGCATTGGGAATTTTTTTGAGGTGCTTGAATAGGCCTGACAACTTAAATGTTTACATAGTGCAAGGTCTTGAAACAGACCTCACAACTTAAATGTTTGCATACCGCGAGGCCCTTAAACAACCTGACAACCTTAAATGTTTACCTAAATAGGCTTCTCAGAGTACATTTTTCCTCAAATTTTTCCATACAATGTTGCAGTGAATTTGGACAATATTATTGTCCACCGCCAGTTGCATAGCCATTGTATGTTTCATACTTCTTCTATGATTGGAATGCAATTTGGTCATCATTGGAGATGCATACATTGTTTACTGGTTCGATGGGTGCTTCTTGTTCGCTGGTTCGTCGGTTGTTGCTTGTTGTTGTTTGGTTCAACTTTGCAAGGTTGGGGATCTGCGCCTGTGTTTGGACATGTTGGTGCTTGTTGCTTGCTTTTGTTTACTTCAACTTTGCAGGGTTGGGGTCTTGCATTCGCAGTTGGATCTATTTTTTTTTACTTTGCAGGGTCCAGGTACTGCACCCACAATTCGACTTGCACTTTTGTCGTTCATCGTTTTGGAGTAAGTTTCGATGCCATAATTTCATTTTCTATTCGTTCTTTGATGTTCACTATTTGCAGTTTGCAAGTAAGAATGTTTGATTATTTCTACTGGCATGCTCGTCGTATGTTTCTGGTTCCTTCCTTGCTTGGGCTATAGTTTGGTAATCACTGGAGATACATATGTTGTTTACAGGTTCAATGGTTGTTGCTTGTTCGCTGGTTCGTTGGTTGCTGCTTGTTGTTGTTTGGCTCAAGTTTGTGAGTTTGAGGTCCCAAGGTTGCAGTTGGGCATGTTCGTGCTTACTCGCTGGTTCGTTGCTTGTTGTTTTCTTTTGTTTACTTCATCTTTGCAGGGTTGGGGTCTTGCGCTGGTAGTTTGAGCTATTTTTTTTTTGCACTTTGCGGTGTTCAGGTCCTGTACTCGCGAGTGGACCTGCGGTTCGGTCATTTGTCGTGTCTGGCAAAGCTGAGATCTGGCACCTGTCCCGTGCCCGCCTATCCTGCCCTTATCTTTTTATCCAATTCTTTTTCCTAGCTCTGGACCATACCTACACATCTTTTTAAAATGTTCTTGTAGAAGAAAAGGACACTGAGATGGTGCTAGCAAGAGTGGTATTCCGTGGATTGAAAATTGCAGTATTTAGTTTCTATGATGTTGGGCATGCAACATTGCTAGCATAATAAATGTGTTCTCAAATGCATCACACCATTTACATTTGGACGAAACCATTATCAATATCGGATACTTCAATGTTGACATGACACAAAATAGTGGCATAACAAATTATTGGACAACTACATGTGCAATTACAATGTCGCTGTCTTTTTTTTTAGATAAAACATGTGCAAAACACTCTTATTAACCATATATGGTGAAATGTGCCCATATCACAATACATCCTCTTTATCCTGTACACAGACTGGTGTGACCATGATACAATTTGTCTTGGACTTGAAATATGAGATGTACACCAAATATATTGCAAAATTATATTTCCATGTCTCAAAGCATATCTGGATACTTTACCGCAGAAAACCAAAATCATTCAGCTATGGCCATGCAATTTCTTAATATTTTATGGCTTGTAATATATTTTGGGAAGGAAAAACTTTATATACTTACAACCATGGATGGAGAAAAGCAAAGGTTCATGTTTCTAACTATCTTTTATTCTATTCATTGATTCTCATTTAGAGTATGTACATATTACTTGTTCTCCTCTGCATACCAGCTTCCATTCATGTTCATTGTATTTTGTGTGTTCCCACATTCAAAAAAACATAATAGCTGGAGAAAATGAAGGAGTCTTTACCACAGTGGTGGAAGAGGAGATACAAAGGTACATGCTTGTACTGTTATTTCATATTCCATTGTTTTGTATTTCATTTATTGTATGTATATGTGTTCACCTAATTTATTGTATGCAGATATTGCGTACCTTCTTACATAATAACTTATCTGCATGTCCTTTGTATTTTCTTTGCCGCTACATTGAAATAAATCAAACTCTGTTTATTTTTTTTACATGTATTCCTGCATACCAACTTCCTTCATGTCCATTGTATTTTTTCTGCATTGCTACATTTAAACAAACAGAGTGGTTGGAGAAGACGATGGACTCTTTGTCGCGAATGTAGAGGAGGATTTACAAAGGTGCATGCCTCTACTCTTATTTCATATTCTAGTGTTTAGTATTTCATTTATTGTTTGTGTATTTGTTCTACTTGTTCTACTGCTTTGCACCTATTTTA
>JZKD02S1347488.1:0-11634 GCA_000966675.3 Picea glauca | reverse complement strand
AATATGGAAACCAACCAAACAAACAATTAAAATTTGAATCAACCATGGTTGGCCCATGATGCTCATTTCTTTGGCACTTCCCAGACAACTATATATTATGTTGAAGAATCTGAAGCGCTTACTTCCCAAATATGATCCTGATTTATTCGGTCCACTGGAAGGTCATATTAACAAATTCATCTTGGCTATCAAATTAATGAATTTGCAGCATGAAGATGTGGTGTGTAGACTTCTCCTATATACTTTCAATAATGATTCATACACCTGGTATTTCAATTTCTCAATGGCGTCAAACACCAATTAGGGTGATTTTCAAAAAGAATTCTTGGATAAGTTTGGGGAAGAGACTACCATAAGTGTTTTAATGACATAACTCTTTTCTTTGGTCATAAGAACTAAAGAAAGATTAAAAAACTTTAATCATAGATTTACCACTATCTTAAATAATTTTAAAGATAAAACAACACTTGCACTAGAATTTTAGATCAAAGTTTATGTTAATGCATTGCCAACACCAATTTTCATGTTCATTAAGCGAATAGGGAGAAAAAAAAATTCATTAAACTTTAAAGAATCCAAGAAGATTGAATTTAAAATTATGCAATGTAAGGAAATTCAAACATCTTTTAGAAAGAAAAACGTTGTTCAACCTAACAAGAACATTTTTGTTGAGTTTCATTATGGATCAACTTAATCATTGGATTATTCTACTATTTTCTTCTTGCTCATAATGTCTCATAATGTCTAATAAGTATTTATAATTATGTTCAAGTTATCTTGATCTTTCATTTGGAATACTTATTAATATTTAGCAAATTAGTAAATGTTTTTTATGTTTTGGTTTTTACTTGTTAATTTTGTTTAATTTATGTATTATTAATTTCATTAATTTTCTATTGAATTAATTATGTAGTTAGTTATGAATGAAATGGTATTTTTTTTTACTTTCCCAAAAGTTTCCTCTTTTGTAATTATTTAGTTTTTTTCCTCGAAATATTTCTATAAAAACAATGTTTTCTATTGAATTAATCTTTAGGATTGCAAACTCGCATAAATATTTTCATTTACTATTTTTGAGAGTTACCTCTGAGAAACAGTCTTCCTTCCCATTTGTTTAGATTAGATTGTCTTTCTTTTATTCACAACTTAACAAAAAAAAACATAAAAGAAGAAATATTGAGAAAAGTGAATCATGTACTTAAAGCTCATTATTCTATTCAAGGTGGAGGACCTAATTAGGCCTCTTCCTTGGATTTAATCCCTCCTGTTGAAATTTGAGAACCCAACCCTCTCAACAAGTGTGAAGTGAGTGCACAGTAGTGTGATCAACTTCAAAATAAAATGCTTTGAAAAAAAAAGTGTTGGCAATAACCAATATTTGATATTAAAAAAAAGCTAAAAACTAAGACAAAACACTCAAGTAAACAAAACTTTTTTTATTTATCTTAATTAAATTTCAAAGAAGATAGAAGCATGAAACAATTCATATCCACAAATAAAATCCCCCACGTCAACCTAACTAAGGACTAGGGATAAATAAGCATGAAATTTCAAACTAAAAAGACAAAATAAACAAGATAAATACTAAGAAGCAAGGGATATTCTCTTGTCTAACTGAAAAAATTTCCATTCTGAAATTAAAAAACTACTTTAATAATAAACCTGCAAGGGATAAAAACTAGAAAAGAGGAATCTAGCTAGTTGAAAAAGAAAATATCAAAACCCCACACAAAAACCTAAACCCTAGGACAAATACTAATGCAATAAGAGAGGCTTTTTCTCACAAATGTTTTTCTAAATGAAACAAGTCTAAGGGTTATTCAAGCAAGATATGGATTTGTCCTAAGTTTAATAAAATAGAAATATGCAATGCAGTAAAAAGAAATCCTAAGAGCATAAAGAATTATGAATCATAGGGGTCATTTTCTCTATCTATATTGTTTCTTAAAGAATGCATTACAAAAAGTGTCCATTCCCTAAAAGTATGAATAAACCTTATAAGAGTACTTCTTAAATCAAGAAAAAACAAAATATAATAAATAAATAAATTATGGGAATAATGCAGAAAAGTACCTCAAAATTTGCATTAACAGTGTAGAAACAAGGGACAATTTCCATGTTGAATGAGTATAGAAAACCCCCCAAAAAAGTGCACTAAAAAAGTGCAGAAACTGGAGGTAGTTTATATGCTAAACAAGTGCAAAACAAGGGGTCAATATCTATGTTTTCTCTAAAACTGGCAGAGAAAGATGTTGGGTTTTTCCTGAGCAAAAAATGAAGGGTTCCAACCTACAAACGTTTGTGCAAACAAAACAAAGAGAAATAGAAAGAAAATTCCAAAATTTACACTATGAGTGAAGAGGGTAAGGGAGGAAATACACACACCACAACTAGAGAAAAATAAATGGTTATTTTCCCCAGTGGAGTTACCAACCTATTGTATGCAATTTGTGACAATGGTGTATAAAATACACTAACTTAACAGTTGTGTGTTAAGCATAGACAATAATGGATTTTAGAGCTAGAAACCCTAACCATAAGCTAACTTCACCATTCTCGAACATATCTCATTCATAAAGTTTATAACACAAATCATGGAAGAAAAACATTTACATGAAGAAGTTTAAAAAGAATGAAAGAATTCCATTACAAAATGAATGAGACCAAGATAGCACCTATGAAGTCAGCTTGATGAAGACAATGGGCTCCAAATCCCCTCATTAGTATGGTTCCTTGGTTTCCTTGGTGTGTAGATGACTCCCTCCTTGATTAGTAAGTAAGGTCTTTAAGAATCTAGTAGAATTTCAACAACATAACCTTACTTGTGATAATGGATGAATGGTGAGACCTCAAGGGATTTATTAATAAGGAAAATAATAGTTAAAACCCCTTGAAATGTTATTCAAAATAGTGGCTAAGATGACCAAATTAATATTAACAACAACAATTAGCGTTTAATATGGTTCACATATAACTAACTTCCCATTTTGGAAAAATTGACTCAGAAACAATCAAAATTGGTTTTTTAACATAATAGTGCAACTTTTGGTTGGAAAAGAGAGTATAACCTATGCATGTGGGCTAGGGAACTCTTCCAACAATATGGATGAAGCTTTTCCCATATTCATGGGACTAAAACTTCTCAGTGCAAATCCATCTAAGGACATCATTGTAATTGACGGCTTTGAGTTGGTCATCAAAGGTTTCCAAAAACTAAGTAATTGTAAGAAGCTTTGTTTACAAATAATCTATCAACATATTGCAAACAAAGAAGGAAAATTCCACAAGGTAGAATATTTACACTTCTCGGGCATCAAAACGATGAAGAAGACTCCCTTGTCAAGGGTGCAAGGAATTTAGAGCAAGGAAAAATCGATAAAAATGGATTTTTATCATATCATAACTTACCTTAGGAAAATGCAAGTTTCAATAAAAAAAATTGGTTGACATGATCCTTCACTTAATGATTTCCATGCATATGTCATCATTACACCTACACTACATATGCCACCCCAGATGGTTAGAAACCACCATTTGGCACATGTTTTTTATTGGGCACTCTTTGTCTCATAAATAGTTCATGGTATCACTCGGGATCACATATGGGAGATTTCCCTCCCCAACCATTATGTCATTCATTTTGTCCTTGCAGACTAGTACACTCATGCGACACCACATGGATTCACACTCGACAAACTATTTATTGGGGATATGCAGTGGAATAGGGACATTTTGGCTCTATTCTTCGCCCCTTAGCTCGAGACTCCTTCGCCACCCTAGCCATACTTTTCCACCTTCCTTCATTACCATCTACACCAATAGTCAAATTGTGTGTTACAAGACTATGAGCATCATGCACAACAAGCTACCTTTTCACTGTTCTTCTTGTGAAATGGAGAAAATAAAAGAGACTTTGAGGGCTCAACGCCATGAATTGGAATCATTGGAAGAAACAAATAATCAATTGGTGAATAAAATTCAGGAGTAGGAGCAGAAGAGGGACTAGGAAATAGCTACAATTTTGAAGGAGGTGAACAAACAATCCCAACAAATCCGCTCAAACCAGTGAACAATTAGATAATTAAAACAAATTATGTTCCACCAATCTCAAGTTCAAAAAATACAAGTTTTCTCTAAAGGATCCCAAACCTCACAAGAAGTTAGCCAATAATTCCAACCTCAGGAAGACTAGAGCATCAAGGCAAAGTACCAACAAGAAGTGGACACCAGTCTCAAGATCAATTAAGACAGGTTCTATGCTAAGCAATATTGTTTTTGTTTTAAACTCTTTTGTTAGAATATATACATGGAGGAAGGTCAACTTTTTTTTTGTAAAAATAGACTTATCAAAGTGGTAGAAGATGGACTTCTCTCTTCACTTCAAGAGTTTCTCTTCATATTTGGAACTTATGTAATGCTTTGTTGATTCAACTCTGTTGCAGCCACTTTTATAATATAATTCTAATTGGTTCTATTTAAAAAAAAAAAAAAAAACAATACAACTTTTAGGGGTATTATCTGTAAGTTTTAAACCTGTGAAGTAAAACAATGCATACAAATTCTAAGAAAAGCCTAAATTAATCAATGGCTCACACACATAGTACACTGAGATTTACGTTGGAAACCCTTAACTGGGAGAAAACCATCTTTTCTTGGTGTTGCACCTCTCAACTCTTATGTGTAGTAATTTCACCATTCACAATACAATATATAAAAAAATTAGGTATTCTACAACTACCAAAACCCTAATCCCTTAATCCATGATTAATTTAGAAAACCGCTAAAAATAGCAAAAAACTCTTAAATAGAAAAAATTGCCTAAAAAATATTTTGGGGCGCTTCCCTAGAGCCAAACACTTTGCGTAACTAGGGGGGGAATCTTGGCCCCCCTTGGGACCCCACTAGGAAAGTACCCTACACACACGACACAAAGAGTGCTACTGGTGAGGGATCTTCAAACATAGTCGCCAAATATGATGCACCCCCTCCCACACACATGCAAAGAATATAACACCTACCCAACATTTTCCCACTTATTGTTTTCTTTGCATACAGGGGGTCACAGGATTACATTGTCAACAATCCATGGTAGTAATGTCCATTTTTTCTCTACACCATGAGAACTTCTCAGTGCTCACAAACTTTGTCAACGAATCTACGACATTCTTCAAGGTGTCAACCTTTTCTAGCAACACCTTCTTGTCTTCAACCATGTTTCTCAGAAAATGATATTGAATATCAATATGTTTTGTATTTGAATGACAAGTTGGGTTCTTTTCCAGGAAGATTGCACTCTGACTATCACAATCTAACCTTATCGCTTGTTGTACTAACCCAATACCTAAACAAAATATCTATAACCATATTGCTTCCTTGCTTGCATGAGTGGCTGCCATGTATTCAACTTTTGTAGTTGAGAGTGCCACTATTGTAACATCCCCAACCATCACTCTGGCCTGGGAAATGCAACTACTCAGCTTGATACCATATTGTAACGTCCTCAGCCATCAACCCCACGGTCGGGAAACGCTACTTCACAGAAAAATTCTCATACTCATATATAAAACATGCATATTAAACTTAATTAACAGATTTAACTAAACTACTCAGAGTAAGCACATGATTACTGCTAATACACATCATCAAGGGCATTAACAATAATTCATATGCACAACAGAATACATGATAACATATAAGTATCATAGGAATGGAAAACATAATATTAAGCCTGAACTGATACTTATCTTTGAAACTGTAGTAATTCCACCAACTGCGTGCAAACCTTCCAAAAACCTCCCAACCTTAGACCGCGCTGCTCATCACTCTCAGCAGTAGGTCGCCCCTGAGTTGGGACTAAGCTCCACCGGGCAGGGAATCCTAGGCTAGGAAAGGTCAACAGGAAGACACATTGTTGTTGAATCCCAGGAGCTACTTATGCCTACTATTCATAGACTATCATTCCCCACATGCATGTCCCACCCCACAAGTATACACCTTCATTGTCACCAAGACAGTCCTTCGGCTGCTAAACCTCCCTTGCATTGGGATTCAGCAACAGATTGGATCGAAATTCTCAGAGCTCTGTAGCAGCGATAGGACCCCTTCCAGGAGTTCTTACTTCCTCATCACACTCTCTCACCTAGAAAGAGTTGCTCATAGTTCTAGCAACCTGTTCTTTTCAACCGCAACCACCTCCCTCACCTAGAGAGAGTGTTACACACAGGCCAGAAAACCTGTTTCCTTCAACTCAGTTTCCAACGTAGTCAGAAAACTACGAGGCTCAACATGAACATACACTAGCCAGCAAGCCACATGTAGACAAGCACTGCACGGCCGCAACAGTCCACGGGAAACACAGACACGGGCTTTCCCAAACTGGTGACAGACAAACGCTACAACATAACAAGGCTCAACAATTACGGGACATTCGGTTTTTCCAACCAACAATACAGGATAGACTCAAGGTTCTAGGTTCAGGAATGTGTATGAGTGTACAAACATCCTACACAGAGACTCCATGGTTTAGGTAAGGATTCCCCTTGAATAACACCGAAAAACATAGGTCGATCATGGACACCCACGATCTCAGATGGAGAATGGAGAATGGAAAGTCGAACCCCCAACACAACTCGCTTCTCTGGTTTTAACTGCATGCACCTAGGTCAACACATGTCTCCCTGGGGATGCATGCTCCCCATTTTGCACACGTTCCCCCTTCTAGGAACCTAGGATAAAACATAAACATTTACACAGATTTTGGAATAATATTTAATTATTGTCCCCAAAGTCTTAAGCTCCTAAGCTTATCCCTTCTCCAAACCTTTCAACCCCCTCTCCCTTACGAAGACTTTGTGGAAGCTTAGTCCCCCATCACTCATTCATCATGGTTGGTCCAAACACAGAGGTGTTTTTATATTAATAATGTGCATCATTACATGTACAAAAATCAAGCTCTTGGTCTTCAACACTTAGGCTCTCCGGCCTAAATAACACATAAACCCACCAACTTAGATAAAATTGGATCACCGTACTATAAAACAAAATTACAAATCATTATGCAATTGGGGCATGTCCTTGGGGTATTGCAATCCCCTCCCCTTATTTTTGCACTGTCCTCGGTGTAACTTTCACACAGCATCAACAAGATTTCAAAAATCTTCGAAAAGATGCAGGTATTCTACCCGTATAGCATCTTCATTCTCCCATGTCACGTCCTTGGGATTGTACCAGGTCCAGTGGACCTTTACAAGAGCTATGGCTCGATTCTGGAGCTGGTTTCTTTTCTGGTCCAATATGCGCATAGGATGCACTTGCAAGACACCTTCTTGCTCCACCTAGATCACATTCCAATTCATAACATGATTAGCATCAGGTATATATTTATTAATAAATAAAACATGAAATACATTATGTACAGTCATGGATGCAGGTAATGCAAGCATATATGCAACTGTCCCAATCCTTTCTAGAATTTCAAATGGCCCGCAAAATCCGGCTTCCAACTTGGCATAGTTTCCCAGCTTCAGGGAACTTCTATTAGCTTTTACTTTCAGGAAAACATGGTCACCCACTTTAAAATCCTTGTGGGTTTTTTTCTTATCAGCATAACTTTTCTGCATGTCTTTGGCGGCTTTTAAATTCTGCTTAATTTTCAACATCTGTTTTTCCATTTCCTTGAGCAACTCTGGTCCAACTACTGCTATGTCAGCTAGATTATCCCAGCTTACTGGAGTATTGCACTTTCTACCATAAAGTGATTCAAATGGGCTCATCTTCAATTATGCTTGATACCCATTGTTGTAGGTGAATTCCACCAAGTACAGGTAGTCTTCCCATTTCGAAGGTTTGTCCATCACATACATCCTTAGTATGTCTTATATCACTCGATTCACCTGCTATGTTTTCCCATCTGACTTAGGATGATAGGCTGTAAATTTCGGGTCTCGGTCAGACACAATTGTCTTGGGAATTTCGTGCAATCGTTCTACTTCCTTCATAAAGATGTCGGCAACATCCACTGCCTTGTGAATAGTCTTTAATAGAATAAAATGGGCAACTTTCGTAAGCTTATCCACCACCACCATGATTGAATCATGTTGCTTGCCTATCCTGGGAAATCCTGCGATGAAATCCATTGTCACCACTTCCCACTTCCACTCAGGAATAGGTAAAGGTTCCAGCAACCCTGCTGGGTGCTTGTGCTCAGCTTTAAAATTATGTCACTCCATACATCTGGTGATGTATTTTGTAATCTCTTTCTTCATACCTAGACAAAAGTAATGGCTCTTGATTGCTGCCACATTTTTCTGATATCCACGGTGCCCTTCATAAGGCACATTATGCATTCCATGCAAAATCATAAGGTTCATGTCTTGGACATTAGGTACATAAATTTTCTTCTTGTACAGAAGTGGTCCATCAGTTCCAAGCTGATAATTTTTGACTACTTGCAGCATCTTACCCTATTGTAGTTTCGCTACCAATTTCCTGTATTGCAAGTCTGCACTTGCAACTTCCAAAACTCTACCCTTTATATCCGCTTGATACATGCTAATGGTTGTAGCATGTAATTTGTGTACTCTCCTGCTAAGTGCATCTGCCACTTTATTCTCCTTCCCTTTGATATGCTTGATGTCAGAATCATATTCACAGAGAAATTCCAGCCACCTACTTTGTCTAGCGTTCAAGGTTGGGTGAACAAATAAATACTTCAGACCATTATGGTATGTTCTTAATTCAAACCTCCTTCCCATGAGGTAATGTCTCCATTTCCTCAGATCGTGAACGATCGACACTAACTCCAAATCATGAGTTGTGTAGTTCCTTTCATGTTGTTTCAAATTTCTAGATTCATAACAAATTACAAATCCATTCTGACTAAGGAATCCTCCCAGTCCTTCTTTTCATGCATCGGTGCATACCATGAAATATTCATTTGGGCCTGCGATCCTCAGGATTGGATCACTGGTTAACAGATGCTTCAATCACTGGAAGCTTCTCTCACAATCCTATGTCCACTGAAATTTCTTCTCTTTCTTTGGCAATGAAGTGATAGGGTGAGATAACCTCGAGAGCCTTGCGATAAACCTCCTGTAATAACCAGTTACACCCATAAAGGACTTGACTTTTGTCACATTCTTGGGCACTGACCATTCTCTGATGGCCTCAATCTTCTCAGGATCTACAACTATCCCTTCCTTTGAAATAATATGCCCTAAGTAATGGATCTTCTCCTGATAAAACAATCACTTTCTCAACTTGGCATATATTTGGTGCTCTCTTATCACCTGCAACACCATCCTCAGATGTTTTTCATGCTCTTCCTCTGACTTGGAATACACCAGAATTTCATCCAAAAATACTATGACAAACTTGCCCAAATAGTCCCTGAATACACCATTCATTAGACACATAAAAACAACGAGTGCATTTGACAACCCAAATGGCACCACTGTGAACTCATAATGACCATACCTTGTTCTCAAGGCGGCCTTGTTGATGTCTTCATTCTTTATCCTTACCTGGTGATATCCCGACCTGAGGTCTATCTTAAAAAATATCTTCGCATCCTTCAACTGGTCGAAGAGGTCATCAATCCTCGGCAGAGGATACTTGTTCTTTACAGTTACCTTGTTCAATTGTCTAAAATCGATACACAATCTCAGTGTTCTGTCCTTCTTCTTCACGAGCAGAACCAGGGCTCCCCAAGGTGACACACTTGATCGTATATACCCCTTCTTTAGAAGCTCCTCAAGATGCAATTGCAGTTCTTTCATCTCTAGCGTACTCGTTCTGTAAGGATCTTTCGATACTTGAGATGCTCCAGGCATCAAGTTTACAGAGAAGTCGATATCTCTTTTCGGAGGTAATCATGGTACCTCTTGAAATACATCTTCAAAATCCTTTAGTACCGCATGATCTCCAATACCTGAAACCTTCCCCTTAGGTGTTTCCTCCACATGGGCTGCAAATAATTGACAACATTTTCTGTAGCACTTCTTCAACTGCATTGTTGAGATTTCTCTGATAGCAACAACTCTGGGAATTCCTTGGACTGTTTTCCGATTCCCTTCCTCATCTAGGCAAGTGAGTTCCTTGTTACGATAGTCTAGGATGTCATGGTGTTGGTTCAACCAGTCCATCCCAATTAAACAATCATAAGAGCCTAAAGGTAGAATGTTCAATTCAACCTTCATGCTCAACCCATTCATGTCCACAGGACAGGACTTAACCAACTCGGTGGCTTTCCTCTTGGTTCCTATAGCCAACTACACTAACCAAGACTTTTCATGTTTGATTTTCGACAAATGAAAAATTTCCACCACTCTAGGATCTATATAAGTATGGCTAGCCCCTGATTCAATTAAAATAGTAAATGGTTGGTTGTTAATCATACCTTCCACTTCAATCATGTGCGACTAAAATTTAGCTTTGTTGTCCAGGGCTACATAGATCCTTTGCATTCTACTACCCATGTCCTCCACTGTTTCAGCCTGCTGAACATTGTGGATAGTTCTCACTTTATCATTTATGTGGGGGCAATCTCTGTACCTATGGTTATCTCTACAACCCCAACACTCCATAGGTGTCTATATTGGCATTTGTCCACCCACTTTATCCTTTCCGGGTTCTCTAAAAGATGGTTGTCCCTGAGGACTATTTCTGAAAAAGGAAGGTTTGCTTCCCTTTTGTCTCTGCTCTTTCTTGAACTTCTTCTTGTCTTCCCAAGCCTTATGGAAGGTAGGATTTTCTTTTTGTTGTTCATATAATCATTTTTCCCTCCTTATCGTCTCTTCCATGGTTTTTGGGTCATCATACTAAATCTTGTCCCCAATGGAAGGTGGCAATCCATTTAGATACCTCTGAATCTTGACAGTCTCATCTTTGATGAACGAAACATACTTTAGTAATTCCAGAAACCTTTGTTCATACTCATCAATGATCATGCTTCCTAGATTGAGTTCAAAGAACTCTTTCATCTTTCTGTCATAATATCTCTTAGTCAAATACTTTTTCTCGAAATACTTCTTGAATTCTTTCCAAGTGATATCTTTCTCTCTAATGTGCTACACTTGCACAAGATGATACCACCACATGGATGCTTTTCCTTTCAGTTGATACATTGCAATGCTTCCTTCTGCATGAGAGTAATAATTTTGCAGTTGGAAATATTTCCTCATGCCCAACAACCATGTTTCGGCATCTTCCTCCTTCTTATGTTCTCCATCAAACGTAGGAGGCTTAATCTTATTCATTTCTCCCTTTAGTTCATCCACTCTAGATCTCATGTGCTTTCTGGTAAGAGATGGGTTGGAACTACTGTGTGCTCTTCTCTTGGAGCGACTTTCGGAGTGATGATGGTGTCTACCCGTAATCCTTGATCTTTTCCCCCAAAATTTCGGTGACTCCCTGTTCTGCTCGAGTCATTCTCCTTATCCAACTTATTTTCTATTCTCTCCAAACTCTTTAACAACTTTATGTTGAATTATCTTTGTTTTTCCTGAGTTTTCCTGAGCTTTATCTATTTGCTCGACGAGTTTGGGCATTTTTCTGTAATTTTTCAATGATGTTCCTCAGATTTCCTTCCTTATCTATCTATTTTTCGTGCCCATTGGATTTCAATCCTTCAACTCC
>JZKD02S1347477.1:0-11634 GCA_000966675.3 Picea glauca | reverse complement strand
CGCAATCCACAGTGATCTGTCATAAGTACAAATTTTCTTCCTAGGAGGTAATGCCTCCACATTTTTAAGGCATGCACTATGGTAGCCAGTTCTAGATCATGGGTCACATAGTTGACTTCATGCTCATTCAATTTTTGGGATTCATAGTAGATCACACTTCCTTTCTGCATAAGGACTCCTCCGAGCCCCTCCTTACAGGCATCTGTGCACACAAGGAAGTCAGCTTCTGGGTCAGCGATTATCAGCATGGGTGCATGGGTCAGTAGATGTTTCAGGGTTTGAAATCTTTCTTCACATTTATGTGTCCACAGGAATTTTGTCCCCTTCTTCTGGAGGGCAATGATTGGACAACCAATCTTGGAGAATCCTTTTATAAATCTCCTATAGTATCCTTCTAATCCCATAAAGGATCTGATATCCGAAACATCCTTTGGGGTAGGCCATTCCATGATAGACATGATTTTGTCAGGGTCTACCGCTACTCCTCCTTTGGAGAGAACATGGCCTAAGTAATGTATTTCTTTCTGGAAGAATTCACATTTGCTGAATTTGGCATAGAGTTGATGTTCTCTTATCACTTGCAGTACAATTATAATATGGTCTTCATGCTCTTTTCTATTCTTGGAGTAAATTAATATATCGTCAATAAAAACAAGCATAAATTTGTCTAGGAACTTGCTGAGTACATTGTTCATCAAGCACATAAAAGTGGCAGGAGCATTGGTCAACCCAAATAACACTACCATGAACTCATAGTGATCATACCTCGTCTAGAAGGTAGTTTTATGGATGTCTTCACCCTTGATTTGGAATTGATGGTATCCTGACCTTAAATCAATCTTTGAGAAAATAGACGCACCCCTCAATTGATCGAACAAGTCATCGATCCTAGGCAAGGGGTACTTGTTCTTTATGGTTACCTTATTGAGCTGCCTATAATCTATACACAGTCTAAGGCTATCGTCCTTATTTTTCACGAACATGACTGGTGCTCCCCATGGAGACACACTGGGCCGAATATAGCCCTTATCCATAATTTCTTTCAATTGCAACTTGAGTTCAACTAACTTGGGTGTAATAAAATCAACTGTCACAACTTCCCACTTCCACTCTAGAATGGGAAATGGATGTAATAAACCAGCTGGATGCATGTGTTTTTTCTTCACTTTCTGGCACTCTAGACATCTAGATATGTAATCATCAACTTAGTTCTTCATTCCCGACCAAAAATATTGACTTATTACAGCCACAATGGTCTTATGATATCCTTCGTTCCCAACATATGGCATATTATGCATCTCCTTTAGCACTTCATATTTTAGTTCATTGGAATTTGACACATATACTTTTCCTTTGTACATGAGAATTTCATCTTCTTTCAACCCATAATAATTAAATTTCTGCTAAAAATTTCCTGGCTATAATGTTTCTTTTATCTTTAGATATTGTTGATGTTGGAATACTGAGAGGGGGGTGAATCAGTATGAGCACTAATTAATTATGCCTCGAGATCCACTTCACCTTCATCTTCCCTTTCAAGATTTCTTTTCTTATTTTTCGTATCCATAAAGAGTACTCTCTCTGAGTCACTATCTATTTCGTCATCTTCATAAGATGAAGAACTGTCTTCTCTTGAGTAGATATTTTTCTTGAAGAATTTCCTTTTATCTCCTTTCTCATTTCCCTTTTGATATTTCTTTTCTTTCTTCAGATCTTCTTCTTCATAAATATCTGACTTCTTAGCATAAGAACGCTTATTTGCAAAATGACCAATTTTACCACAATCAAAACATTTTAAGGGAATCATACCTTTGTACTTGTCAGTTCCTTTCTTCATCTTCCTTACAAAGTTGGCTATTTCTTTATCCTCGTTTGAATCATCGCTACAATTGTAATTTGGCTTTGAATTTTTCTTGTTTTTCTTCTTTGTTTTCTTGGATGTCTTGAACGTTGTGTGTTTCGTGACTGGGTTCTCTTGTTCTATCCTCATTTCATAAGATGTGAATATTTCATGTAGCTCATCCATGCTCAAACTATCAATATTTGTTCTTTCTTCGAGGGCTAATATCTTAGTATCAAATCTCATAGGTAGAGATCTTAGAACCTTTTGAATGACCATTGATTCATCAACTTCTTCTTCTATTCCTCTAATAATATTCAATGTTTTATCAACTTGTAGAAAGTAGGATGTAATGTATTCATCTTCCTTCATCTTCAATTGCTCAAACTTAGCTCTAAGGGTTTGAATCTTATCTCCCTTGACTTCGATATCTCTTGTTGAATTTTCAATGAGCTATGGCTAATGCATTTATAAAATTTTGTTTAGTTTTTACTTGAACCATAACTATGACAGAAAACCAAGATCACAAGAAGAATAACAATGCACAAGACCAGAAGAAGTATTCTGGGAAAACCTTCTCAACAAGGGAAGAAAACCCAACCAATCCTTTGCTATATTCTTCAAGAGAAATACCTCCCACACCATCAGCAAACCTAGCACACAAGAGGTTGTTGCAATTTTCATAATTTCAGACCACAACTTCTGAAATCATGAGATGACACAATTATAAGTGTGTTTCCTCAATGGGGATTCACCTTTATTTATATACAAATTATCACATCAATTGATGTCTATTGGAACAATAGGGCCGACCTCAATAACTCAAAATATAATTAATAATTATCGTATTAATTATCTTTTAATTTATGGTGGGGCCGACCCGTACCCTTTACATCACAAATAGGGTTACAAGTAAGTCTAACTCTTGGAAAATATAGCAAGGGATCTCATACACCCACTAGTGCTCAACCACTAGGGGCGCATCCATCTTTGCTCAGCCACAGGGATGTCCACATCTCTATATCACTGCATCTCACAGGAGAATCACACTCACTAGTGCTCAGGCACTAGGATCACGTTCACCTGTGCTCAGCCACACACACACCCATCTCAGTACATCATTTTCTCACTACATCTCACATGAGAATCACACTCACTAGCGCTCAGCCAATAGGATCACGTTCACCTGTGCTCAACCATAGGCACGCCCAACTCATCAAATCACTTTCTCACTATGTCTCACAATAGAATCACACTCACTAGTGCTCAACCACTAGGATCATGTTCACCTGTGCTTAGCCACATGCACGTCCAACTCAACAGATCACTTTCTCATTGCGTCTCATAGGAGAATCATCTGGAGTATCACATCATATCAACTCTCTACACAGAGGATACCAGTACATCATTACATCTCGATCTCAGAGAGAACTACACACCCAAATCATGGGACTCCCCACATAGGGGCACACAACATTCCATCTCTGTGTCAGAGAGGAACCACACACCCATCTCATGGGCTTCCTTACATAGGGGAGCACAACATTCCATCTTCATCTCAAATAGGAACCACACACCCAACTCATGGTCTTCTTCACCCCACACAAGGGCACACAATGTTCCTTCTTTGTCTCAGAGAGGAACCACATGCCCAACTCATGGGCTTTCTCTCAGGTTGACTCACTCATTCCGTGTCCTGGAGAATGTCTCATGCAGATGTAATCATCAACACTCCCTCTCAGCTAGGGAGGCATTCTCCATAAGGCCAAGTCTCGTGTGTAATTACTTGAACTTTGTCATGGCTGTAGTCATAAACACTCCCTCTCATCTAGGGAGATATTCTCCACCAAGCTAGTTTCTCATGAAAGTACTAAAAATTCATCTTGGCAATCNACTAGGATCATGTTCACCTGTGCTTAGCCACATGCACGTCCAAATCAACAGATCAATTTCTCATTGCGTCTCATAGGAGAATCATATGGAGTATCACATCATATCAACTCTCTACACAGAGGAGACCAGTACATCATTACATCTCGATCTCAGAGAGAACGACACACCCAACTCATGGGACTCCCCACATAGGGGCACACAAAATTCCATCTCTGTGTCAGAGAGGAACCACACACCCATCTCATGGGCTTCCTTACATAGGGGAGCACAACATTCCATCT
This sequence comes from Picea glauca, assembly GCA_000966675.3. Classification (NCBI taxonomy): domain Eukaryota; kingdom Viridiplantae; phylum Streptophyta; class Pinopsida; order Pinales; family Pinaceae; genus Picea; species Picea glauca. Next base: position 7,620 of record JZKD02S1347477.1, on the reverse strand, counting down.
TCATCTCAAATAGGAACCACACACCCATCTCATGGGCCCACCCAACTCATGGTCTTCTTCACCCCACACAAGGGCACACAATGTTCCTTCTTTGTCTCAGAGAGGAACCACATGCCCAACTCATGGGCTTTCTCTCAGGCTGACTCACTCATTCCATGTCCTGGAGAATGTCTCATGCAGATGTAATCATCAACACTCCCTCTCAGCTAGGGAGGCATTCTCCATAAGGCCAAGTCTCGTATGTAATTACTTGAACTTTGTCATGGCTGTAGTCATAAACACTCCCTCTCATCTAGGGAGATATTCTCCACCAAGCTAGTTTCTCATGAAAGTACTAAAAATTCATCTTGGCAATCAATTTAGTGAATATATCTACAATCTGCTCATGTGTAGGAGGGTATTTCACGTGTACTTATTTCCTCTGCACCATGTCTCTGATATAATGTTATTTTATCTCAATGTGTTTCAATATATATGAAACACAGGGTTCTCAGAGAGCTTCACACAACTCTGATTATCACAATGAATAATAGGATCCATATCATGATCAAGTAAGTCTATTAGAAGTTTGTGAAGCCACACTGCTTCGCGGACTACCACACTCAATGTTATATATTATGCTTCTGTGGTACTCAAGTCCATAGAGCTTTGTTTTCTGTTGCACCAGGAAACCATGGAAAACCCAAAGGTAAAAAAACAACTGGATGTGCTCTTCCAGTCCGGTGTGCTCCTTGCCCAATCGACATATCTCTACAAAATCAAGTCCACACTGGAGGCATATCTCATGCCATATCCAATTGTGTCTCACAGATATCGCAATACATGTTTTGTTGTTATCCAATGAGTCTATCTCGACTAACTCCTGAGTTGACTAAGTACATGTATTTGGTGTTAACCAAATACATCAGTGATCCAATCAGTTGTGGATCAATCTCATTTGAATCATCATCATTCATTTTCTTCAAATCCATCACCATCAGTGTAGGCATGGATTTTCATTCTTCCATATTGAACTTCTTTAATATCCCCACTATATATTTTCCTTGACTCNACAACTTCCCACTTCCACTCTAGAATGGGAAATGGATGTAATAAACCAGCTGGATGCATGTGTTTTTTCTTCACTTTCTGGCACTCTAGACATCTAGATATGTAATCATCAACTTAGTTCTTCATTCCCGACCAAAAATATTGACTTATTACAGCCACAATGGTCTTATGATATCCTTCGTTCCCAACATATGGCATATTATGCATCTCCTTTAGCACTTCATATTTTAGTTCATTGGAATTTGACACATATACTTTTCCTTTGTACATGAGAATTTCATCTTCTTTCAACCCATAATAATTAAATTTCTGCTAAAAATTTCCTGGCTATAATGTTTCTTTTATCTTTAGATATTGTTGATGTTGGAATACTGAGAGGGGGGTGAATCAGTATGAGCACTAATTAATTATGCCTCGAGATCCACTTCACCTTCATCTTCCCTTTCAAGATTTCTTTTCTTATTTTTCGTATCCATAAAGAGTACTCTCTCTGAGTCACTATCTATTTCGTCATCTTCATAAGATGAAGAACTGTCTTCTCTTGAGTAGATATTTTTCTTGAAGAATTTCCTTTTATCTCCTTTCTCATTTCCCTTTTGATATTTCTTTTCTTTCTTCAGATCTTCTTCTTCATAAATATCTGACTTCTTAGCATAAGAACGCTTATTTGCAAAATGACCAATTTTACCACAATCAAAACATTTTAAGGGAATCATACCTTTGTACTTGTCAGTTCCTTTCTTCATCTTCCTTACAAAGTTGGCTATTTCTTTATCCTCGTTTGAATCATCGCTACAATTGTAATTTGGCTTTGAATTTTTCTTGTTTTTCTTCTTTGTTTTCTTGGATGTCTTGAACGTTGTGTGTTTCGTGACTGGGTTCTCTTGTTCTATCCTCATTTCATAAGATGTGAATATTTCATGTAGCTCATCCATGCTCAAACTATCAATATTTGTTCTTTCTTCGAGGGCTAATATCTTAGTATCAAATCTCATAGGTAGAGATCTTAGAACCTTTTGAATGACCATTGATTCATCAACTTCTTCTTCTATTCCTCTAATAATATTCAATGTTTTATCAACTTGTAGAAAGTAGGATGTAATGTATTCATCTTCCTTCATCTTCAATTGCTCAAACTTAGCTCTAAGGGTTTGAATCTTATCTCCCTTGACTTCGATATCTCTTGTTGAATTTTCAATGAGCTATGGCTAATGCATTTATAAAATTTTGTTTAGTTTTTACTTGAACCATAACTATGACAGAAAACCAAGATCACAAGAAGAATAACAATGCACAAGACCAGAAGAAGTATTCTGGGAAAACCTTCTCAACAAGGGAAGAAAACCCAACCAATCCTTTGCTATATTCTTCAAGAGAAATACCTCCCACACCATCAGCAAACCTAGCACACAAGAGGTTGTTGCAATTTTCATAATTTCAGACCACAACTTCTGAAATCATGAGATGACACAATTATAAGTGTGTTTCCTCAATGGGGATTCACCTTTATTTATATACAAATTATCACATCAATTGATGTCTATTGGAACAATAGGGCCGACCTCAATAACTCAAAATATAATTAATAATTATCGTATTAATTATCTTTTAATTTATGGTGGGGCCGACCCGTACCCTTTACATCACAAATAGGGTTACAAGTAAGTCTAACTCTTGGAAAATATAGCAAGGGATCTCATACACCCACTAGTGCTCAACCACTAGGGGCGCATCCATCTTTGCTCAGCCACAGGGATGTCCACATCTCTATATCACTGCATCTCACAGGAGAATCACACTCACTAGTGCTCAGGCACTAGGATCACGTTCACCTGTGCTCAGCCACACACACACCCATCTCAGTACATCATTTTCTCACTACATCTCACATGAGAATCACACTCACTAGCGCTCAGCCAATAGGATCACGTTCACCTGTGCTCAACCATAGGCACGCCCAACTCATCAAATCACTTTCTCACTATGTCTCACAATAGAATCACACTCACTAGTGCTCAACCACTAGGATCATGTTCACCTGTGCTTAGCCACATGCACGTCCAACTCAACAGATCACTTTCTCATTGCGTCTCATAGGAGAATCATCTGGAGTATCACATCATATCAACTCTCTACACAGAGGATACCAGTACATCATTACATCTCGATCTCAGAGAGAACTACACACCCAAATCATGGGACTCCCCACATAGGGGCACACAACATTCCATCTCTGTGTCAGAGAGGAACCACACACCCATCTCATGGGCTTCCTTACATAGGGGAGCACAACATTCCATCTTCATCTCAAATAGGAACCACACACCCAACTCATGGTCTTCTTCACCCCACACAAGGGCACACAATGTTCCTTCTTTGTCTCAGAGAGGAACCACATGCCCAACTCATGGGCTTTCTCTCAGGTTGACTCACTCATTCCGTGTCCTGGAGAATGTCTCATGCAGATGTAATCATCAACACTCCCTCTCAGCTAGGGAGGCATTCTCCATAAGGCCAAGTCTCGTGTGTAATTACTTGAACTTTGTCATGGCTGTAGTCATAAACACTCCCTCTCATCTAGGGAGATATTCTCCACCAAGCTAGTTTCTCATGAAAGTACTAAAAATTCATCTTGGCAATCAATTTAGTGAATATATCTACAATCTGCTCATGTGTAGGAGGGTATTTCACGTGTACTTATTTCCTCTGCACCATGTCTCTGATATAATGTTATTTTATCTCAATGTGTTTCAATATATATGAAACACAGGGTTCTCAGAGAGCTTCACACAACTCTGATTATCACAATGAATAATAGGATCCATATCATGATCAAGTAAGTCTATTAGAAGTTTGTGAAGCCACACTGCTTCGCGGACTACCACACTCAATGTTATATATTATGCTTCTGTGGTACTCAAGTCCATAGAGCTTTGTTTTCTGTTGCACCAGGAAACCATGGAAAACCCAAAGGTAAAAAAACAACTGGATGTGCTCTTCCAGTCCGGTGTGCTCCTTGCCCAATCGACATATCTCTACAAAATCAAGTCCACACTGGAGGCATATCTCATGCCATATCCAATTGTGTCTCACAGATATCGCAATACATGTTTTGTTGTTATCCAATGAGTCTATCTCGACTAACTCCTGAGTTGACTAAGTACATGTATTTGGTGTTAACCAAATACATCAGTGATCCAATCAGTTGTGGATCAATCTCATTTGAATCATCATCATTCATTTTCTTCAAATCCATCACCATCAGTGTAGGCATGGATTTTCATTCTTCCATATTGAACTTCTTTAATATCCCCACTATATATTTTCCTTGACTCGGGAAAATCTCATCAGTCCTCTATCATACTTCTTGTCCCAAGAAGTAGTGCATTAGACCCAGATCCTTCATCTTGAAATCAAAAGTCAAAGCTTGCTTGTATCCAACAACAAGGCTTCCTAAATAAGTCACCAAAATCAGGCTCTCATCACCAACAATGTAATAATATAGATTTGGATCAAAAACACTCTTACCGAATCCCAAACTCATCAATAATCCACCCATCTTCTCATACCAAGCACGAGGTGTCTGTTTTAGTCCATACAGGGATTTCTTAAACCTATGCACATAATATTTTTTGTTATATATCATGAATCCCTTTGGATGCTCGATGTAAACTTCTTCCTCAATCTCACCATTGAGAAAGGATGTCTTTACATCCATCCGATGTATTTTTCATCTCATGGATGATAGTATAGATGGAAGTGAATCGAGCTATTGGATCAATATGTCTCATCATATTTTAATCCCTCTGTTTGTGAGAATCCTCTGGCTACAAGTATCATTTTTTATTTCTCGACACTTCCATCAATTGCATGTATTTCTTCCTCTTGCAGAGTTTTTCAAGCCTAGATAGGCCTTTTATGGCCTACTGCAAAGTCCCTGGGAATATCTACTCGAACAACTAGATCAATTGTATCAATGGTTATCTCCCTTTCAACTATTGAAGAGGAAGAAGGTACTGTCTCTCTTTCTCAGTTAGTTTGACTCCTTCTGAGTCAAGTGAATCCCTCTGAAGTCTAAAGGATAAGCATATTCCTTTGTTGTTAACATGTCTGGAACAAGAAAACAAATGAAAGGAAACAAGACAAGAATATCTCCTAGAGGAGATTCATGAGTACATCTCTAGAGTCAAAATATTTTAAGGATTGTTGTCACAACTACAAAACCTACTTGCAATGTTGCAACCTTAGAAATGTAAGTTATAGTTATGATAATTTAAAACAATCAAACCTAGAGTCTTCACTTCTAGTGTGTTGTTCCTTTGAATGCACTGAGATTCATCTAGATCCATGATAGCATCAAGGGATCCTTCCTCCTGCAAGTACCCTTATGAAAATGATGCAAATAAAGTTTACAATTCCATACATGAGAGTGTACACCAATGGATATTCTGCTTGTTTTTCAATGTCATGATGAGCAATGACATTCCTTGCATGTTTTCCATAGACTTGTTTTTCCATGTAGCCACATTATACTCTACTTCCTTGATGAGTTAAATCTTCTACCAAGACATATTTGAATTATCCACTTGAACTGCTCCAAAAATTGTGTTAGACTCTTGCTTATAAACCTCTTCCATGTTATTCCCCATACTTGCATCATAACAACCTTGATACTTGTCTCATATATGCCCTTTAATTTTACCTTATAATAGGCCTGAACTGCTTGAAATTTTCCCTTCATCACATCCTGAAATATGTTGAATTTGAGCCTCATAATAAGCTTTGTATTTTCAAGAAGAATCACTCAACCTTTTGTCTAAACATTTATTCAATACTTACCCTTAACTATTGAGTTTTCCAACAACTATTTGCACAAAAAATTACATCCTCTTAGTTGTCGCCATGGAAGGTCAATCTTTCATCCATAGAACAATTTTAAATATGCCTCAAAATATTTGTTGGAGTAGACCCCTTAACATGGTTTAAAATAGTCCTTAGAATAGGTCTCCAAGCATGCCTAAATTTACCTCAGAGATTGACTTTAAAAACTAATCTGAAAAATTGTTTTGAGTCTGCAGTTATGGTTGCCTCGAGAACTCCTGGACTCCCGACTACCTCAAACTGTCCAGACTTTATAATAAAGTCCCATAGCTAGCATGTTGAGCCTCTCCTAGGTTTTGGATACCCTTTTCTAGCAGGCCAAGTCACCAAGGATAAGGTTGCGGCCTTTCCATGTTGTCCAAGATGGTTAAACAGGGTTCGGTCAGGGTCTTAGGCCTGCGACCAGTTTTAAGGAGAGTTACCACAAAATTTACTAGGTCTGAGCCCTTCAAATTTTACCACAGAGAGTTAAGGAGAGGTCTGCCTTCTTCCTTCATACCACATGGATCTTCCTTCTGGGTTGTGGAAGCCTTATAGGCTTGCGGCCAACCTCATTATTTACCACAAAACATTAAGGGAGGTATGGCCTCAACCTTTACCACTTAAGGAGAGGTCTAGCCCTCTTTTATTTATGCCAACAACAAGGTTTCCTCCCATGGATACCTTCCTTTACTTTTGTTGGGGTCCAACCTCTTTTCTTTGCAATAGAAGAAAGGGTTTAGCATTCTTTAGGTGACCACAGTCGTCCTTCAACCTTGAGCAAGTCACATTCTTCAAGACCTGCTCTAATACCATGTTGAATTTTCAATGAGCTATGACTAATTCACTTATAAATTTTATGTTTATTTTTTACCGAAACAATAACTACTGGAGCAAACCAAGATCAAAATAAGAATAACCATGCACAAGAACACAAGAAGTATCCTGGGAAACCCTTCTCAACAAGGGAAGAAAACCCAGCCAATCCTTTGCTATATTCTACAAGAGAAAGACCTCCCACACCATCATGAAACCTAACAAACAAGAGGTTGATGTAATTCTCATAATTTCATACCACAACTTCTGAAATAATGATATGACAAAATGATAAGTTTGTTTCCTCAATTGGGATTCACCTTTATTTATATAATACTTATCATATCAAATTATGTGTCTATTGGCATAATAGGGACGACCTCAATAACTCAAAATATAATTAATAATTACCATATTAATTATATTTTACATTAATTATATTTTACTTTATTGTGGGGCCGACCTGTACCCTTTACATCACAAATAGGGTTACAGGTAAGTTTGACTCTTGGACAATATAGAAAGGGATCTCATAAACCCACTAGTGCTCAGCCACTAGGGGCACATCCATCTGTGCTCAGCCACAAGGATGTCCACATCTCTATCTCATTGCATCTCACAAGAGAATCACACTCACTAGTGCCCAACCACTAGGATCACGTTCACCTATGCCTAGCCACATGCATGTCCAAATCAGTAGGTCGCTTTCTCACTACGTCTCACGGGAGAATAACACTCACTAGTGCTCAACCACTAGGATAACATTCACCTGTGCTCAGCCATAGGCATGTCCAACTCAACAGATCACTTTCTCACTGCATCTCACAGGAGAATCATCTGGAGTATCAGATCATCTCAACTCTCTGTATAGAGGAGACTAGTACATCATTTCAT
>JZKD02S1347466.1:0-11634 GCA_000966675.3 Picea glauca | reverse complement strand
GTTATTAGAGGGTACACTACTTTAATTTTCAATTTATTTTTTCTATGCATTCTTCTTTCATATTCTAAAGTTTTAATTGTTTGAAACATAGAATGATTTGCCTTCACATCTTAAATATTTAAATATTCAAAGACTAAAGATACAAGCATAAATTAGCAACAAAACAACTATGTCTTAGGACAAATATACTTTAAAAACAAATCAATCAATCTAATGGATGCCTTGGCATAGTTTCCTAGCCATAAACATCTCAAGGGTTACAACAAGAGTGACGAGGGTTAGGTGGGTCATTGATTTTGATGAAGAGGAATATCAATTTTGATGTCTCCTATGGGAGTGGTGAGGATTAGGTGGGTCATTGATTTTGACTCAATTTTCATTTTATAATTATGCGTGTAATTAGAAATACATTGTCATGTGGTAGTGTATTTTTTAATTGTAAATAATAGAAATTATAGGCATGCCATGTTGAAAATTAAATGTACATGTATTTAGTTGATTATGTAATATATTTGTTGATATGTACACATAAGAGAAACACCATATATAATTATATAGAACTTTGAGATTTCATCTATTAACATCTCTTTGCTTATGCAACAAACTCCAATTTCATTTATGTCATCTTTGAATTTGAATTTATGTCATATTTGAATTTGACTTGATATATCTATGATTAGTTCATAAAATCATAATTATAAATAATTTTGTGATTTCGTAATAAGGTATACTAGAATATTTTTTTTTTCCACACTAATGATTAAAGTTTTGCATTAAAAAGGATTGTGTGGAACCATACAATTGAAGCTACAAAATGAGAGGTAGGCATATAAACCTTTCGTCTAGGTTTTATGTTACATATGTTCCATTCAAAAAATAATTACAGTTGTTTGTCCAAAAACACCTAATTGTAGAAATGCATGTGTATTGCCTAACATATTGTCCTAGTAAGAACACAAATTGACAATACATGCTAGAAACTAAAATTAAAAACAAGAAATTTAACTAATCCCAAAGTGGGAATCAATGTTCAGTTCCACTTGTGCTATTGCTTCTTATTGTTCTATTTCTATGGGGAAAAATGGAACTAAATGTTTTGGTGGGGTTCCAATAACATGTGCAAGATGGACAACATGGGTGTCCACAAAGGTACTTGGTAGGACTCTTGAGGTAGAGTCCATAGTGATAGGAATATGATAAAACATCAAAGATGGGGGAGGGTTTAGGTGGGTTGTTATTCACCCTACCATAGATTATATTAATGAAATAGTAGAGTTCATCTCAATCTAATTCCATCGATGAACAACCATGAAGGCCCTAGACTCAACAACCCATTCTTTAATGCTAAGGATGTGATCTCCATGATCAATGTAACACTAGTCCCTTACCTAGTTAATTTCCTTCAATTGACATTTGGATCCCTCTTTCCATCTATTCCATTGCAAGACCGAATAGGTCACATTTCCACTAGTATCTTCTCACACTATTTCAAACCCTTTTGTAGTTCCTTTAGCTCACATATTATGCAACAACAATTGTGACAAGGGTAGTATGTCATGGTTGAACTCACACATCATGTGAGGATGCCCCCAAAAAATATTCACGGTCTATTGGGACATCCATACTTTCTCCTGGCTTGCAAACAATATTGTTTATCTTCATTTTGGTCATACTAATTAATCTCATAAGATTCTAATTCATCCCGGACATGGGATTTATTGCCTCCAACCTACTCCTATTAACGATATCAAATAACATGGAATTAATATCCTCATGGGTGAGGCAATGCCAATTAATGTAGTTCATTTCCATCGAATGCATGTTGAGACATGTGTGGTGATGGTATGCAATATCCTTAATGTCATTCATGGATGGAGATACACGGAGAATTATCATAGACTATGATACCACCCCAAGGGAAGCATATATAGGGGGTAAATGTATATGTAATAGGGGTTAGCCTAATAAAGGGCCCACATGTGCGTTGTTCAATGAGTGAGGATAGGCATATATAAAGGTCAATGTAGTAATTATTGAGAGGAATAAGTGATTTGGATATATGAATGTATTGGGGTATTTGGAGGAGTTTCTCATAGTATTTAAATAGTTATTATGTAACTCATCGCTCTTATATATTTTGGAGTTATTCTTCACACTCACATTTGGTGTACATTGTGTGTATTTTGGTTTATTATGTTATTTTACATATTCGGTACATGATAGACTACCCCCCACCCCTCGTTATGCATAGATCACCTTCACTAAGAGTTACCCCCTCATTATTTTGTGTATATGCCTTCAAGTTGAGTGAGAGAAGGATTAAATTCCTTCACTGTAGCAATAAATCGTTGGCATATTATAGCTAGAGGAAGACTAGATGGAAGTGTCTAATATTGTATAGATCTTATGATAATCGTAGAATCTTTGATCACCACAATTTTGCTAACTTCATTTCCTTTAATAATGGTGAGTCCCTTTAACACTATGAGTGCTTTTTCCTTATTGTTCATGGCAGTTATTGGTCCTAAAGTCTGCACCTGACTGCTAAAGGGAAAAGCTAGGCCACCTCAAGTTTAGAATGGTTGATTTTTTAATTTTTGTTGGTCAGTTAGAGGGTTCGTTTACCAAGACAAGAGCATGGTTGGGTTGGAAAAGTGATAAGGATGAGGGTCATCCCATGCCGGTTGCACACTAATGACAGGCAAGTGAAATAAAAGAGGTAAAAACAAAGAAAACAACAAACTACTCAATGAATAATTTGTTGCAAGAATTTCAATACTCAAAATATCATTTCAAGATATTAAACATGTATCAAAAACACAATTACTACCACGGGTTGCAATAAAAAAAAATCTTCATCAAAGCATAGTTGCTATCACAGGTTGTGTATTAATAAAGACAAGTTATACAGAAGCTGAAGGAAAAGAAATGTACTTCGCACAAATCAAAACTGTATTCAAGATAAGAAACACATACAAATTTGGACACAAATACACTATCATCAATAATATCTTCACCAGGTAGAGAGCTTTAGTCCATGCGCAAAATGGGTCAACCCAGTTTTTGTATTGATCTCTTTCCCCAAAAACTCAACCCCTCAAAACATACAGAAATTGCATATTTATCAGGGTTGCATATGCTCTCGTCCATTTGGGATTAAGGCTTAACTCTACATTAACAATTACGAAACGACTTATTAACTTCAATAAAACACTGCTGGAGTAAAACAATGTATACTTCATACTTGAATTAATAAAAAAGAGTGGTTCTTATCACACATAGAATACCATTTATTATGCTTTAAACTAAATAGAGTTTTGAACTGAATAATTGAAAACTAACACCAGCGATGAAACTGAACTGATGTGTTTGCTGGAATGAAATGAGACTATGGAAGAAACTGATTTGGAGTGACAGAGATGAGTTCCACATTGATCATGGCATGCACGCACGTTGCTGGAGGCCACTTGAGACAATTGGACGTGTAATGTGAAAATCTCTGGGAGTGACGTGATGGTCTGATGTCATATAAGCACGTGATTGCGGAAGTTGTCGAGGGTGGTTTGGATCCACACCGATCTGACTCCTACAATCAACCACCATTTGCCACATACCTCACAAGCTATACCATTGTTTCAATTGTGGGATTGCTCTGGAGGATTAATGTTCGAGCATTTTCCTTCCCCACAATGAAGCGTGGTCATCGATCGTGTTGCAATTTGCGGTTTGGGAAACCCTACCATTTTAGCGCCCTTGCTAAAGTTTTCTTAGTCTTCCAATTTTAGATTTCCTCTAACGCCATTTAGCGATGGTGGCAATTTGGAACTTTGGGACTTCGATAATCTGGTGCTTCGGCGATTTCGGCCTATGCTGAGTTGAAAAACACCCTTGGAGTGGTAGGGATTGAAGCGACGATGGCCTGATGTCACTTTGGGACTTCAGAAATTCAACACTTCAAGACTTCGGGATGTAAAGCATGGAAATATATCGAAGTAGTATGGGCTTGAAGTGACGTGGAATCCTGACATCACTTCGAGACTTCGACGGTTCGACATTTTGGAACTTTGGGATGTAAAGCATGGAAATCTTCCCAAGTGACTTTCTCCCGATTGACGTGGAAATCTCTCGTCACTTCGACACTTCAGGCTTCAAGATATTTTGAATGTGGGGCTTGGAAATCTCTCGAAGTAACTTTCTCCCAGTTGACGTGGAAGTCTCGCGTCACTTCGACACTTCGGGCTTCGAGAGATTTTGAATGTGGGGCATGAATATCTCCTGAAGTGACTTTCTCCTGGTTGACGTGGCAGTCTTTCATCACTTTGGGACATTGGAGTTCGGGTGATTTTGAACGTGGAGCATGAATATCTCCTGAAGTGACTTTCTCTTGGTTGATGTGGCAGTCTCTCGTCACTTTAGGCTTTGAGAGCTTTTGAATGTGGGGCATGAATATCTCCCGAAGTGACTTTCTCTCGATTGACATGGCAATCTCTCGTCACTCTAACACTTCAGGCTTCGAGACTTTGGGGCTTATGTCTGGTCGTTAATCCTTGTGCGACTTTGAAACTCCGAATGCACGAGATTTCTTAATATGAACTATACATTGGATCTCCACCATTGAAAATTGAACTTGTCTGTTTGCTTGTATTTCAAGCCTGAAATGAACTACTTTGAATGTTGCATTTTTGCTCATGGTTTTTCCCTGTGCATACAACATACTTGACCGACCTGTTGTAAGATCAATTAAAGGAAAACAAGATGACAAGTAATTTGAACCAAATCATGATATTTGTTTATCCTTCAAGAAAAATAGAAAAACTCTACACAAAGAATAAGTCAAGCAAGAAAACAAGGAAAACCAATTTATTTAACAGATGGGAAACTGACTTTATCAACTAGAAGAGGAAAAAAATTGATGAAGGCATAGGAAAAGGAGAGAGGAGAGGCAGGGGTGCAGACCTAGGTTACAACATTGGCTTTAACCAGGGATAACACTTCCTTGTGAGGTGATAAGAAAAACAGATCAATGCCTTTGAATTCAAATAACTTTCTCACACCTTCCTTCTCTTACCTCTACTTATGCCTGTAATTCATGCATCTCTGCTTCTATCTCTCAGCCATGCATCTTATTGAATCCAAAAACTGCAGCTACACCCCAGTGCCTTTGTTGGTTTATGGAGTCTTTATTTAAACTTGAAACTACAGCTAAATCTCAGTGCCTTTGTTGGGCTGTGGAGTCTTTATTCGCACAGAAGCTACAGAAAACCAACACACTAAAAAATAATCTGCGAACTAAAACTTAAATGCTCAAACTATGAGCTTATTCTCCTACTACCTACTCTATTAAGTTGAAAACCAACTCAATCATGCGTAATTCCATTTCCAATGAAACCAAGAAACCATTTGACTGAGAGCCATAACTTTGTGCATGCCACTGTTTAAAATAATCCAAATAGGGTATAACAAATGCAACAAAAAATTAGCAGACATTTGGCACTTACGACTGCAAAAGATGATCATGATACAACTTTCATCCTTTGAGGTTTTGGAAAAACAAGAATCCATCCAACTTGTTATTGGATCTTAAAACTCGTCGAAAGCCTCCAACTACTTGAGAAGACAAAGTTGTTGTTTTATGAGATCTGCATTATTGATAAGATTATGCTCTTCATTTTATCCTTGAAACAAATCGTTAAGATAATATGCTTCACAACCATTAAGGGCAACAAAACACTCTTGATACTGGTCATCTGGTTGTTCGAACTGAGAGAGTATGTCTTCTACATGCTAGTTTTTCCTCGTTCTTGTTCCAGAAGGTCATTTTCAGACTTATAGATTTCTTGTTGCTCAAGGATTTCTGGGGAATGCAGATCCATATCTACTATAAACGCATATTTGAAATGTGTATTTGGTAGATCCTCTTCATAACTAGTAAATGAAGTTTGTTCAACTTAAAATATATCACAAATAAGTGCTAAATATTCATGAAAAAATTGAGAAACAAATCGATCACAGTCATAACTATCGTTAGTTGCATCACGAACACAAAGATGAAAAACATTATGCTGGTAATCCAAACTAAATAAGGATTTAATATCAACATTTATTGCCTTCTCATCATCACTTTCAGTTTTAAAAGAATGTTGAAAGTTGTCATGTTGTATAATAGAATGGGAAGAATATACAACTGATAATGAATCTTCTTTCTCTTACTCAACATTATCGTCCCCTTCATCTATACTACTAGAAGAAATAATAATGGACTGTTGAATATAAGATTCAAATTCATCACAATAGTTTTCACAAAGTAAATCAACTGGAAAAAACATTTTACAATGATCACTAAATGCTGCATGGAACTATTTCAGGGAAGATATGCTAGCATGAGGCAAGGATCGGTACCTTTCATGAGCATCTCCTTCTAATGAGTACATGAACATCTTCATTAATACATCCTCATGATGTATACCCAACTGATGCATGACTTCATGGAAATCAAGCAAATGATATGCAGGGTTTTCATCTTTATTTTCTCTAAATATGGGAAAGTAATCGCCCCATTCATCTATAGTAGGAACAATATTTGGAAAACCAGGAACAACAGAGAAATTAAAAGGAGCAAAACTCCAAGCCAAGATGGCTTCCATCTGAAAATATGACTTCTTAAAGCCGTGGAGTCGCCACTATATTCTTTAACCATGGAGTCGCCAGGTGAATGATCTGCAGTCTAAATGTGTATGCTCTTTTTTCACCATCAAATATCAAATTTGATCATTTTTCGTTCTCCTAGGGAAATATATCTCGTTACTCCTTCCCCGACAACGACGCCAGAAGATGTTGGTCCTAAAGTCTGCACCTGATTTCTAAAGGGAAAAGCTAGGCCACCTCAAGTTTAGAATGGTTGATTTTTAAATTTTTGTTGGTCAGTTAGAGGGTTGGTTTTACCAAGACAAGAGCATGGTTGGGTTGAAAAAATGATAAGGATGAGGGTCCTCCTTGGCTGGTGGCACACTAATGAAAGACAAGTGAAATAATAGAGGTAAAAACAAAGGAAACAACAAACCACTCAATGAATAATCTATTGCAAGAAGTTTAATACTCAAAATATCATTTCAAGATATTAAACATGTATCAAAAACACAATTACTCCCACAGGTTGCAATAAAAACAAATCTTCATCAAAGTGTAGCTGCTATCACAGGTTGCGTATTAATAAATACAAGTTATATTGTTGTTTAAAGAAAAGAAATGTACTTCGCACAAATCAAAACTGTATTCAAGATAAGAAACACATACGAATTTGGACAAAAATACACTGTCATCAATAGTATCTTCACCAGGTAGAGAGATTTAGTCCATGCGCAAAATGGGTCCAATTAGTTGTTGTATTGATCTCTTTCCCCAAAAAATCAACCCCTCAAAACATACACAAACTACATATTTATTAGGGTTGCAAAGGCTCTCGTCCATCTGGGACTGAGACTTAAATCTGCATTAACAATTGTGGAACAAATTACTAACTTGACTAAAACATTGCTGGAGTACAACAATGTATACTTCATAATTGACTTAATAAAAAAGAGTGGTTCTTATCACACATAGAAGACCACTTATTATTCTTTAAACTAAACAAATTTTTGAACTGAATAATTGAAAACTGACACTAGCGATGAAATTGGACTAATGTGTGCACTGGAATGAACTGAGACTATGGTAGAAACTGATTCAGAGTGACATAATTGAGTTATGCATTGATCATGGCATGCACACGTGTTGTTGGAGGCCACTGGAGACAACTGGATGTGCAACGTGAAAATCTCCTGGAGTGACATGATGACCTGACATCATATAAGCACGTGATTGCAGAAGTTGTCAAGGGTGGTTTGGATCCACACCGCTCTGACTCTCGCAATTGACCACCATCTGCCACGTACCTCACAAGCTATACCATGGTTTCAATTGTGGGATGGCTTTGGAAGATTAATGTTTGAGCATTTTTCGTCCCCACAATGAAGTGTGGTCGTTGATCGTGTTGCAATCTACAATATGGGAAACCCTATCATTTTAGCGCCCCTGCTAAAGTTTTCTTAGTCTTCCAGTTTTAGATTTCCTCTAACCCCATTTAGCGATGGTGCTAATTCGAAACTTCGGGACTTCGGCGATCTAGTGCTTTGGCGATTTTGGCCTATGCTGAGTTTAAAAACACCTGTGGAGTGCTAGGGCCCAAAGCGACATGGTAGCCTGAAGTTACTTCAGGACTTCAACGATTCGACACTTCGAGACTTCGGGACTTCGATGGTTCGATACTTCAGAACTTCGGGATGTAAAGCATGGAAATATCCCGAAGTAGTATGAGCCCTAAGTGGCGTGGCGGCGTGACGTCACTTCAGGACTTTGGTCGTTCGTCACTTCGGGACTTCAGGATGTAAAGTGTGGAAATCCCCCAAAGTGACTTTCTCCCAGTTAACATGGCAGTCTCTCGTCACTTCGACACTTCGGGCTTCAAGAGATTTTGAATGTAGGGCATGGAAATCTCTTGAAGTAAATTTTTCTTGATTGGCGTGGCAGTCTCTCGTCACTTCGACACTTCGGGCTTTGGGAGATTTTGAATGTGGGGCATGAATATCTCCTGAAGTGTCTTTCTCCCAGTTGATGTGGCAGTCTCTTGTCACTTCGAGACTTCGGAGTTCGGGAGCTTTTGAATGCGGGGCATGAATATCTCCCGAAGTGACTTTCTCCCGGTTGACGTGGCAATCTCTTGTCACTTCAGAACTTCGGGCTTTAGGAGCTTTTGAATGTGGGGCATGAATATCTCCCGAAGTGACTTTTTCCCAGTTGACGTGGCAGTCTCTCGTCACTCCGACACTTCGGGCTTCAGCACTTCAAGGCTTTTGTCTAGTTGTTAATCCTTTCGTGACTTTGAAACTCCAAATGCATGAGAGTCGTTAATATGAACTATACATTGGATCTCCATCGTTGAAAATTGAACCTGTCTATTTTCTTGTATTTGAAGCCCGAAATGGACTGCTCTGAATGTTGCATTTTTTCTCATGGTTTTTCCCTGTGCATACAACATACTTGACCGACCTGTTGTAAGCTCAATTAAAGTCAAACAAGATTACAAGTGATTCGAACCAAATCACGATATGTGTTTATCCTTTATGAAAAACAGAAAAACTCTACGGAAAGAATCTGTCAAGCAAGACAACAAGGAAAACCAAGTTATTGAACAGATGGGAAACCGACTTTATCAACCAAAAGAGGAAAAAATTTGACGAAGGCATAGGGAAATGAGAGAGGAGAGGCAGGGGTGCAAACCTAGGTTACAACAGTAGTACCAAGTCCCCAAGAATACTACAATTATTTTATTCCTTAAGGTTCGTACACGACCCCCCTCATGTTGAATTTTCTATATTTAGATTTGATAATTATTTCCTTATGATTTAAATGCTACTGATATCATAGAATAATTATACACTGAAATCACAACAAAACTTAGTGAACTTGATTAGAGGTTGTTGTAAGTAAAATATTATATGATATGATATATTAAATTGAGGGCCCCGATATATATACTTGGGCAGAGTGCCTTTTCATAAATAGACATGTCTTTTCCATTATTGTATTTTTATCAATTAATTAATTATTAATTATTGATTATTTGTATTTATTATATTATAAATATATTATTTATATATTATATTTATGTTGATGATCGTTTCCTCACATGCACGTCTAATTAATATAGATCACTCCATCCTGGAGTAGGCAATGTGAGAGCACCTTGAGTCTATCCACTCCCCATTAGGAGAAAGACTACGCTTGAGCCATTCACTACTAGCAAATCTCTGTGAGTGAATGATTCATTTCCCTTGGTTAAATAATCATGACCAATCTGGGAGAATCTTTACCCTATGTTGCTAACATGAGAAACATCAACACTCTCTCTCAGTGAGAGAGACATTTTGCATCACACCAAGCTTGTCTATGAAGTATACAAACTTTGTCTTAGACAGAGGCTTGGTGAGAATGTTTGCAATTTTCTCATCTGTGGATATGTACTGGAACTCCCTCTTAATCCCTTCTTCCTTGCAGAAATCAATGAGGTAAAAAGAAATAGTATTTTTGAAGTTAATTTGCAATCCCATCAAGATTAGATTCATTTGTCTTCTTTTGTGGTGGATCCTCATCAACAATTGTTGTTGATGCATGTTTCTTTCCCTTCCTTTTCTTCTAAGGACATTGAAAAGAATAGTGATCAAATGTATTACAATTGAAGCACTTTATCCTTGAAAACTCCTCCTTCTTTTGTTCTTTAACCAGGGCTGATCGTCCACCTGCATTTCCCTTTCAAAAATTTATTTTTCCTTTTCCTTTTTTTGCATGAGATGCAAGAGCTTGAGTTCCTTCATCATGGAGTCTCTGCAAACTATTCTTGGACAATACTCTTGCCTCCTCTTGGACACAATCAGTCCATAACCGATCAAACTTGGGAAACTACTCTCCTCCACAAATGCTTTGAACAAATGACTCCAATGAAGAAGGTAATTCATTAAGAGTTATTGTAACAAGTTCAACATCAACAATGGTGTCTCCAATGGCCTTAAGTTGATCTCTCAATTGAAAGACCTTCATAAAATAATTGGAAACTGAATCTAATTTAGTCATCATAACACAACGATGTTGATTCCTCAATGCTAGTTTCCTACTAGTGTTCTTACTCTCGAACAATCCCACCAAGGCATCAAACATTCCCTTGGCAATCTTCAACTCAACGATGAGTGGAATCAAGTGATCTTTTATGGAATCTATCAAGATCCTCTTAGATTTTTATTCATTCTTCTTGTGCCTAGATTTCTCTTTAACACTTGTTGGTTCCGAGACATCTTCTTTTACATAATTCTGAATCTCATTTTCATCCAGGATGAAGAGTATCCTGGTCTTCCAGTATCTGAAATGTGTAGCACCATTCAACTTGTCTTCTACTCAGAGACTAGACACCATCTTGTAGATGGAAATTAAGTTAACTTATTTCCAATTATGGAGTAGTGTTTGACTTGACGTGCACTTCACTTTAAGAAAATATTTTCTCTTTTACTCTTCCTTCAAGAAATTATGAAAATGATACATAAATTGTTTTTATGGTTCAGTAAAATAAATTTGTACCTACTCAGTAGAAAATATTTTACGGATCGATAAAAAATTATTTTACGAAGTTGTTTTGGAAAATACCATGGGTCAAAACCATGGGCTCTTTACCAACTCTGATACCATGTTGAATTTTCTATTTTTCAGATCTGAAAATTATTTCCTTATGATTTAAATGCTATTGTTATCATAGAATAATTATACACTGAAAATCACAACAAGACTTAGCAAACTTGAAGAGAGGTTGTTGTAAGTAAAATATTATATGAGATGATATATTCAATTGAGGGCCCAGATATATATACTTGTGCACAGTGTATTTTCATAAATAGACATGGATTTTCCATTATTTCCTTTTCATTAATTAATTTATAATTAATTATTAATTATTGATTATTTATATTTATACATTATATTATAAATATATTATTTATATATTATATTTATGTTGATGATCATTTCCTCACATGCACGTCTAATTAATATAGA
>JZKD02S1347465.1:189952-202429 GCA_000966675.3 Picea glauca | reverse complement strand
ATGAGCCACATCATTGATACTGAGGCTTCTTGTCATGGAGAAGCAGCAGACCAGCAGGTTTGACAAGATGCCATGACCGAAGACTATCAATCCATCATGAAGAATGATATGTGGGATATTGTTCTGAGACCTTAAAGAAAGTCTGTGGTGACTTCCAAGTGGATCTATAAGATCAAACATGCAGTTGGTGGAAGTGTCGAGAAGTACAAAGCAAGATTTGTGGCTAGAAGATTCTCTCAGGTGGAGGAAATAGATTATGAGGAGACATTTGCTCTTGTTGCTTCATACACATCCATCCGTACGATTATTGCTCTCGCTACATCCATGGGTTGGAGACTACATCAGATGGATGTAAAGATAGTTTTTCTCAATGGTGAGATTGAGGAAGAAGTTTACATCAAGCACCCTAATGGATTCGTGATACATGAAAATTAGTCTCATGTGTGCAGATTGAAGAAAGCTCTGTATGGACTAAAATAGGCACCTCGTGCTTGATATGAGAAGATTGATGGATACTTGATGAGTTTGGGCTTTAGCAAGAGTGTTGTTGATCCCAACCTATATTATCACATTGTTGGTGACAAGTGCCCGATTTTGGTCCTGTACATTGATGACTTATTCCTCATCGATTCAAAAAGTCTTAATGTTGAATGCAAGCGTGCATTGACTTATGAATTCGAGATGAAGGACCTGGGTATGATGCACTACTTCTTGGGACTAGAAGTATGGCAAAAAACTGATGAGATTTTCTTGAGCCAAGGTAAATATTCAATGGAAATATTGAAGAAATTCGAGATGATAGGTTGCAAATCCATGCCTACACCGATGGTGATGGATTTCAAGAAAATGAACAAAGCTTCTACTGATTCATGTGAAATTGATCCACATGTTTACCAACAGTTGATTGAATCGTTGATGTATCTGATTAACACCAAACATGATATATGTTATGCAATGAATGTAAGCGTGCATTGACTTATGAATTCGAGATGAAGGACCTGGGTATGATGCACTACTTCTTGGGACTAGAAGTATGGCAAAGGACTGATGAGATTTTCCTAAGCCAAGGTAAATATTCAATGGAGATATTGAAAAAATTTGAGATGATAGGCAACAAATCCATGCCTACACCGATGGTGATGGATTTGAAGAAAATAAACAAGGCTTCTATTGATTCAGGCAAGATTGATCACATCTTTACCGACCACTGATTGAATCATTGATGTATTTGGTTAACACCAGACATGATATATGTTATGCAGTGAATGTAATTAGTCAGTTTAGGAGTCAACCAAGACAAACTCATTGAACAGTAGCAAAGCATGTGCTGAGATATCTACGAGGCTATCTACGAGGCACAAATATGGCATGAGATATGCCTCCCATGTAGACATGAGATTGCAGGGATATGTCGATGCAAATTGGAGAGGAAACACAGTGGATCGAAAAAGCACATCTAGTTGTTGTTTTACTTTGGGATCTACCATGGTTTCCTGGTCCAACAGGAAACAAAGCTCTGTGGCTTTGAGTACCGCAGAAGCAGAGTACATAGCGTTATGTGAGGCAATTCGAGAAGCAGTGTGGCTTCACAAGCTCCTAACATATTTATTTGGTCATGAGATGGATTCCATTGTGATCCATGGTGATAACCAGAGTTGTGTGAAGCTCTCAAAGAATCTTGTGTTTCACAATAAATCAAAACACATTGAGATCAAATACCATTATATCAGAGATATGGTGCAGAGGAAAGCAATACATGTGCAATATCTTTCTACACGTGAGCAGGTTGCAGATGTCTTCACCAATGTCATGACGAAGTTAGAGTACTTCCGTGAGAGACTTGGCCTGGTGGAGAATGTCTCCCTAGCTGAGAGAGAGTGTTGTTGGTTGCAACTTCATGAAACATCCTCCAAATCGTTCTCCTTTGGATCGAGTTGAGACATCTCTGTGAGAGAGCCCATGTGATGGATGTGCATCAAACTCTAGATTGAGTTGTTATGACGTATGGTCACTTGTCTACTCTTCTAGACTGAGTTGAGATGACTTGAGATGGTCTCCTACCTTGTACTCCTCTGGACCGAGTTGAGTCAACTTGAGATGGCCTCCTGCCTTGTACTCCTATGGACTTAGTTGAGTCACCTTGAGATGGTTCTCCAAATGATACTCCTATGGACTCAGTTGAGTTAATCTGTTGAGTGTGACGTCCATGTGAGTGAGCACAGGTAGACGTGTCCCTAGTGGTTGAGCACTTAAAGATGAAAAAGATCCTTACTATATTGTTTGAGAGTAAGATTTGTTGTAACCCTAATTATATTGTAAAGGGTACAAGTCGAACCCACCATGTAAAAAATAATTAATATTGTATAAAGATTAATTATATTTTTTAGCTATAAAAGTCAACCCTATTGTGCCAATAGACACCTTTTGATGTGTCAAGTTTTGTATAAATAAGAGTGGATCCCCATTGTGGATCTCACTCACTTGTCATCTCATTATTTCAGCAACACTTGTACGGCTGAAGTGCGCATCTCTTGAGTGCAAATTTCTAGGTTTTGTAAGCACCCTCTTGTGTGCTAAGGTCTATGATGTGGGGGTGGTCCTTCTCTTGAAAATATAGCAAAAGATTGTTGGGATTTTTCCAGGATAAACTCGTGTTCTTGTGCATGGTTATTCTTCTTGTGATCTTGGTTACTGCAGCACTTGTGTATGGCATTGTTGCATTGTTTATGGTTCAAGTACATGCTAAATTGAAATAAACTACATGTGCATGAGCTAAGCATTAAAATTCAACAAAAATGACTCAACAAAGCCGGAGTAAGAGTTAAAGAGATTGGGAGTTGATACAAAACCAGAAAAACAAAAACACTAAAATTTGGAGGAAAGAGAGATATTTATCATTAACATGAAGTTTGCAATCCCTGTATAAAGCACATTTCCAATGATAAGTCCCTTCAAACCACAGATGATGCCGCATGTTTCACAACACCATGGATTCTGGACAGTTATGTGATTCAGTTGGAAACAAGCAAAATTAGTGTTTTGTTTCTTGTCTTTTATGGATAGATGACTGTTTCTCGTCTTTTATGGATAGATGACCAAATTCCACTCTCACATTGCTCACAAGTTGGACTTGCTGAGCCTTATTTGATTTGTGTTTTACTTGTGAGTTAGTTCAAGTCATACATGCAAATCGAAACTGCAAATATAACTCCAGCCTGAGACAGACTCGGAGGAGCTAACTCAACTTGGTTTCCTCATAAACTAGTGTAGATATACTACTAGTGTAAAACATCATATCTATAGAATAGTACTCAACATATCATATGAATTGTTGATTCTTTCCCTGCTTTCCATAATGGGACAATTTTGATTGAGAAAATACTGCCGAACTGATGCAAGCAATCTGACTTGTTTATAGAAGAGTACATCCAGACTTTTTTGCATTTGGTGCCTAAGTTTGAATTTCAAAAGCTAGAATGCCACCACAGTACCTCACTAACGAATGGCAATATTAATCCAATAACTAAGAACATGGTTCTCATGATTTTCTTTATGGACCTTAGAAAGGCTACTTGGACTCATACAAGAACATGCCCATAAATTAACCTGCATTGGGAATTTGCTTTAGCATTGTTCTGTTGAGTACAAAGAGTGGCATTTTAAAATTTATAAGAAAAACCAATTCTCCAGTGGGTAAGAATTCAACATGTCATTACAAATGTCTCACCTATATAGATGAATACCGTTACATGATAATGCAATCAAACACCAAAGAATCAATACACAGTTAAAATATAAAGAGCAGCTTCAACCATACTAAATTGCAGAGGTTACAGGGACGTGCAATAAAGGAAATCATGCAACTGTCTAAGCCCACAATGTTTATCACAAGGACCATGAAACACCTAAAACATTCCATTATGATTAAAAGTTTCATTGACGAACTAAATGCATAATCCACCATCTAGATAAACCAACATAAATTTTACAGACATTAGGTTTACCATATGTGTATTACAGAGGGAATAAGCTGTCAGCTTCCCACCAAGTACATGCCAAAAATATGTTACATTTTCCAGAGCTGTCAAAAGGCTTGAGCTTAGTTTGGACTTTAAATTCCACAAAAATGCACTACAATCCCATGTAAAATCATCCCTATATGACATTGTGACATGCCTGGGCACTAATCTACAATAGATGGATAAGACAGTCCTCCCACAGAAAATGATCAATAGAAACAATAGGGATTACAAAATACACCAACTATAGTCCATAGGATGTAACGCCAAAATAGAACAAAGGAGCCATTATAATTTATTGCTCTTCATGTTGCTGATAGGCAGAAGTGAATTTTTGCTAGCCTTCAATTGAAGATAGCATACTCCCACCTTGTCCACTGCGTACTACTACCTCCCAACCAGGCCCCTTGAGAGAAAGAGTATCAACATTTGCATTTTCAGCTGAATCATTTAGCATATCAGAACGGTCCATCAGTCTGACAAGATTTGCTTCACTAATTTCACACTCAATAAGTTCCTCCTCTTCATCTTTTTCTTGCTGGAGCAAAGCAAGTAGATCCGATTCCTGGACATGATTAAGACCATCTCCAATTTATTATGCATTTCATGCTGTTATAGTAATGTTTACATTTTCGCATTGCCATCTAAATTGTGCAGAAGTCCTCAAGCAAGAAACAGAATGCAAAGATCAAACCTAAGTTATCTAAGCAAATGTCCAAACCTCTAGCATGTTGGTATTTCGTTCCTGACGAAAGTGCCCCTTCTCAATCACCAAGTGCTCCAACTTTAACTTACCAAATGCTACTTTAAGCATGCGACCCTATATACAGGAGCTCTTATATTAAGACATACCATATAATAAGCAAGCATTTAACTGCTGATTCAATGTCAAGAGGATTACTGTTACCTCCACAGAGTGGGCTGTGATAAGCCTGTAAACATGTACAGGTCGTGTTTGCCCAATCCTGTGGCATCGATCCATAGCTTGCATATCCATTTGAGGATTCTGTATAGCAAAACTCATTAGCAACATAGTATAAGCTGATAATACAGCCAAAAAGAAAGATCTATATAAAACATGCAGTGGACAGAACAATAATCCCAGTTACTTATAGCAAGTTTGATATACATGATAATACCTAAAGCCTTCACACAATTGTAAACTCATGTCCAACAGTTCCTACTTTCTTAAATTCTTACCCAGTCACTATCATAGATAATACAAGTGTCTGCAGCAGTAAGATTGATTCCAAGCCCACCGGCACGTGTGCTCAGCAAAAAGATAGAGAAGTTGCTATCTGGGTCATTGAAATCTTTTATCTGTGGGAAATTTAGCAATGAGATTGCAGTCAGTAGACTAAACAGGTTTCAAGTTATAAATGCTAGTCATTAGCATCATATAAGCAAGAAATAGTGTCACAAATGTAACTCTGTAACTGGAGTTGAAATATGGCACTGCTATTGACAATGCTATATTACATTCTATTAATTCATTTGATCCTGTTTGTAAAGTTTAGTCTCAAAACTAATAAACACATGTAACCTTTACATTGGAAGAATTACCCTTTACCTGAGTTTTCCTATCTTCCAACTTAACACTGCCATCAATGCGACAAACCTCATGTCCTCTTTCACTTAGATAGTATTCCAGCAAGTCCAGAACTTTAGTCCATTGAGAAAATATCAACATCTGTAATCAGACATCAAATCTTGTCAGAACAAAAGGCAGGTTTAAAATAGTAAAGGTTTTGCCTTGATAACCAGAAATATACATCATTATATTCTCTTGATCACCTTATGTTTCCCACCGACAGACATCAATATCATGAACTGAAAAGAAAAGGCAGGCTTGAACTAGCGAAATGATTGAACTGAAAGCAGAAACATGTAAGGGCCACTGTCTTACCTTATGTTTCTGAGCTTTCAAATGAGTTAATAGCCTGTCTAGCAAACCAAATTTACCACACTGCTTAACCAACTGCTCCACCGGTGGATATTCAACTGGATAAACAGCCAAGATCAGATGTATGGGATAAACCAATTCAGGAGACATTTCCATTATTGATACCAGTTTCAAGAACATCAAAATTCATGATTATAAAGGAAATAATTTTCTAGGCTCACTACATACCCCCCAAATACTACATCAAAATTACAAAACCCTTACTAGATTGATTAAACTGTGATTCCAAAAGATCAGGGTGGTTGCAATTCTTTCGCAGTTGAATCATCAGATTGTTCAGCTTTGTCTTTAGGCCTGTGCCTGAGACAGATGAAACAGATTCTGTCAAATTTTCAACCCTCAATCTAAGGAAATAGCATGCAATAGCTACTGTGACCCATTGCATAACTCTACACAAACAAAAGTTCATTCTGAAATGCTTGAATACTACTCTTAGAGATGTAACCAAATGTTTAAACCTGAAATTGCAGGTTTAACTTACCATTTTCTGCCTTATTTTGCAAATAAACCTCAAGTGTTTTATTGACCAAATGTTCTTGGATCTGTTTCTGATGTTCTGTCATATCTGCATATAAAATTATCTCTTTTTTCTTAGGGAGGGACTGCTCAACTTCTTCTTTCAGTCTTCTGAGAAGAAATGGTCTAAGGATCAAATGAAGCTTTGAAATTACCTGGAAAAGTACTTCTTATCAATGTCCAGTCCAAAATTCAAATACAGCGACCAAAAGAAGATAAACTGTTTAGATTTCTATCCATAGCATAATAAAAAGGTAAACTTACTTGAACTCTTCTTTTCTCTTCAATTTCTTCCTGCTTCATCCCATTGCACTGTTTCCCAGAGAGATCAAACCTTCAAAGAAAATAGAAGATATATTTAGACATCTGAATGCAGAAGAGCCTCTATAGTTACCCGCAGGTTTGATCCTTCCGAACATCAGAAATAAGGCCAAATGAATCTTACATTTTATCCTACTATCCCCCAAAAAAGAAAATGATGATGATCCTCCTTGAGGAATGTGAAATAGTTGGATAATAGACTATTTTCTGGACAAAGCATGGGCACAATTGATGCAACCTAGTTCTGAATTAGCATTATATCCTGAATGACTTGTAAAACTAGTTGGGGTGCTACTCTGATGTGCTTTTCGTCAGTCCTATAACATACCAATCTGTGTTCTCTATTCGCATTAATGTCAAGCAGCCCAAATAATCCTACTTTTGAATTAGTGTTATACCCTGAATAACTTGTAAAACTGTAAATCTGTATACTCTCGTGTGCCTTTTACCAGTCCTAAAGTACCAAATGTGTATGGAACAAGTAGAAGTTTTGGCAAGTGGCCCTGGTTGTTGTCTATTCTCAATAATGTAAAGAAACCCAAATAATGAAAGATAAAACATGCATAGGTCGTGTTGTACGGAGTATAATACAAATGATTTCAGTTTACAGACTCACCAGAAGCTGGCCCCACTACATAAACTGATTAATATTAATAATTAGCTAATTATTTGGGGGTAACTTTTGCAGCCGTTGAAAATGCAATGGCTTCTAACAAGCAATCAATACCATATATGATACAAATATTTCACCATCATTTATCCCACTTAACCAAGAGCCCATGCTTCAGGCAAGCATAAATGGTGCAACTGATGAAAAAGCACATTGAGGCAAAAAATCCAATCTTCTGTGTACTGTACTAAGATGATTGGTACAACGAGAAATTTCAATAACAATCCACTCAAGGCAGTTTTCATGAAGCATAATCAGTGGTTAATGCTATCAAATCGTCAGTTTCAAGACATCAACAACAAGAAAAGTGTCAAATACATGAAAACTGGCTTGAAGCTTAATTTGACCTGAAAAAAAATATTTCTTATGACAGGCTATACAATATGAAGAATACAAGACAAGCATAACACCTAACAGTTCAGTTTCATGAAGCTGCTGCAGAGCCAAGTTAGCAGCATTGTAAATACTGCATATGAAGGGTCAAAATGAGAGTTTCAGAGGTTTTCCAAGAAATTCTCAGTGATGTGTAATAGCTGCCATAATCCAGCCAGAATAAGCAAAAAGCCACTCTAGATAGGTCATGAACAGGCAGAAGGTTATGGATAATGAAGAACACACTGCCCAAAGCTTTCTTAAAAAAAGCAGTAAAACTTGCAAACCCGGTCTTACCAAGGATAGTGGTTGTCTTAGTACAGTGTAATAAGGAACTCACTAAGCTAATAAAAATCTAAACGTGACAGAGCAAGGGCATTCAAGAGCTGCAACAAGATAAAGAGAATCTGAGAAGGTCATCTGGCAGTCAAGCTATCAAAGCCATGTTGAAACATGGACCTTAGAATGACCGTAGAAACAGTTTGAGATGCTTGGAAGCCATTATTGCATTCCTGTATCGTTGGTATCAGGCACTCGGACATCATGCCCACACTAACAAATATTGTAAATTGCAAGGTAAACACATTAGAACTCATTTTGAAATACAACAATTCTCTTGTCAAAGCCTTAGAGCAAGTAATAATCTTTCAAAACATCAAAATCATAATTTGATGTTTTGATATGATGCACAGATAAATCATATCGCCAGGCCATGTTAATTAAATCTGTTTTCATCCCAAGCTACTTGTATTTCCATGACCTGCATTACAATAGGCATACCAGTAACAACAAAGTAAGCTGTACAAACAGAAGACCCAGATTTATTTTTTCCAATATTCATTGCTAAAAAAGCTGCCAAACAATGACTCTAATAGAACACCCACAATGGATAGAATCTTAGCAATGCAATACCAAGCTGCCTCCTTGGTGACATGACTAGAGACAGCATTATCAAATCACCTCAAAAATATAGCTACCGTAAACCAGCTACAATAAGATTATCAATATCAATACATTGGAGTTGCCAACAAGTGTTGTTACAAGCTAGGATCATGGAGAAGCATGTAGAACAACAAAAGGGTCAGCATTGGACTTGATAATGACAGAATAATGATCCAATGCAATTAACGTATCATAGAATCCAAAGTATGGGTATCAATTAGACAAGAAAAATCCTATATACCTCAATCCAATAACCAAGCAAGTAAAAGTCATGCACAGTAGATATTTACCAAGATTCAAACTCTTCACGTGATGTGAATATTTGAGGCAAAATGAAATTTAGCAAGGACCAAAGCTCTGCCAAATTATTTTGTAGGGGCGTTCCAGACAAAAGCAGCTTATTTTCAACAGGCAAGGTTTTCAATTCCCTCAGCAATTTGCAGTTGGAATTTTTTAATCGGTGTCCCTGCAGCCAGATAACAATCCAATAAGAAACCTAAAATAAAAATATGAGATAGTCAACCAAAAATAGCTTTATTTAAAATTGAATAGACAAAAGTAAAATTAATTTGTATTAAACATACCTCATCAACAACTAAATATTTCCAATCATAGCGAGCCAAAGCCTTGCTATCATTCATAACAACCTCATAAGAAGTGACAATAACAGGGAATGTTGGACCCACTGTTTGAGGCATGTGGATATTCCTCAGCTCTTGTCGTTCGATTTTGGATCCATGATAGATTATAGCATTCATGCTTGGAACAAACCTGGCAGTACACCTCCCTTAGATTTTTTACATTGACAAGGATACAAACAGGAGCAAGACAAAAGAAATCAATACTTATAGAGAACTAACCCCCCACCTATTGATTTCATTCACCCAATTGGATAGAGTAGAAAGAGGAGCAACTACTAAAAAGGGCCCATGCATGCCCATCCCTTTCAGATGAGCAAGAAGACCAATAGTCTGAACTGTCTTTCCTAGACCCATTTGATCTGCCAGGATTCCGTTGAGCCCATTTTGCCACAGAGAAATCAACCACTTTACACCCTTAATTTGATAGGACTTTAACCTTCCCCCAATCAATAGAGGAACAAGTTCCATCTGTTCTTTCCAGTTCTTCTCCTCCTCTGTTAAATTATCAGAAGCGTGAACTGGGGTGTCTCCTATGCAATTCTCAGTCATGGCAACGATAGCATTTTTTGACTTTTTCTTTGTCTGATAAGAGTCCTAATATTCATAGCAGAATGGTTAGACTAGCACCATAATTATATGTTACAAGAATATAATACAGTAGAGACTTACTAAAGTTTTCCAAATAACAAACTCTTCATTTTCACTCTTGAAACATATCAAACTAGATATTTCAAATGAATAACTTTCTTCTTCACCTGATATCTTGTGATTTACATATCATGAATTATAATTTACAAACAACATTTGGATGAAAAATTCTCACAGATCATCCACTTGAATGCAAAATCTTTGGACTTCTCAACACAAACAAATTAGTTAACAGTAGACAGTAAAGTATTGGTTCCTGGTTTAGAGACCAACAATAGTTGCTTAAGCATCCAACATAGTTCAGTACTACTTTAAAGTTTAAAGTTTAGATCAGCGGTTTGTGACACAAAATAGAAAACAAAGGAATCTAGTAGCAGAAAGAAGATATAGAGATTCTTAACTGTCAGTCACTATTGTCCTGAAGTTATTACAAAAAGCTTCTAAAGAAATGTTGGCATCCAAAACCATATACTTCCAAACAAATACACCTCTTTCCTATAACCAACCGAAGTATTATTTGGTGTCTTTTGAAAAAGAAGGATACAGTATAAAACTTGTAACATGGTCATCAAAAAATACAGTTCAGTTTAGTAACATAGATCCTGATTCACACCCCAGTTCCAAAACTGAGGTTCAGTTTCAAAAGAATACAGATTCAAACCAAACTCCCTACTAATATATCCAGGCATACCAGATTCAAAAGTGTGAAAGATAAAATCCCTACCCATATTCTATAGCTAGTCAGCTTGTGAAGAGAGATCCTATGACTCAACACTACATAGAAACCGAAGTTGACCACAGCATCAACAACACAAATTTCATAGGGATCAAATAAAAGATATCAAACAGCCACATTTTTATACAGTGTCAAACTATGAACAAAAATTCCCAGACATTAGTGTCGAAACATCAATAAGACAAAATAAGATAAGATCATTTTCAAATGTCCAACTAGTGACCACAAAAGTAGGTTCGAAGGGACTAACAGTAAATTCCAGTGTAAATACAATGTGGGATTGCAAAAACAACTCATGGAACAATGCTGAATGTAAAAGCTCAGCTAAGTATCTAGCTAAGAAACATATCCAAATACTGTATACATGGTAAATATCGCATAAGATAAAAATGATGCATTAGTTGATGCCTAGTTTGAGTGCAAGTTATGGAGAGATCCCAAAGGGATCGTGCATTGATGATCGAAGAACTATCAAGGATTCTTGGGAGCTTACTGCATTGGTAGCCACCATCTTACGCTTTCGACCCCTACCACTTTTCTTTACCGCACTTGCTTTTGCATTGCCATTCTCACTTGGAATCTGAAAAAAACATATTTCTTCTTGAATATTGGGATAGTAAATTGATGGAGGTGCATTTCAAAATATCAAATACAGTTCTGCAGCTTACAAATGTGATGTCATCCATCTTCTCAAGAAGAAACTCTGAATAAAGTTGAGTCTGGCTAAGAAGCTCATCCAATTTGTTAAATAACAAATGATCCATCTGTGAAGTCCCATTGCTCAGTTGCTTTTCCATTTCTTTCTTTTCTCGCTCAGCTCGCTCTTCTTCTAGACGTTTCTCTTCCATGGCCATATCCTCTGGAATTTCCAATGCTTCGCCATGAACTGATAAATCATTATCCTCCGCATCAACAACTGGCACTTCACTTCCAGACATTCCCTGTTCACAGAAAATGAAATAATAATCTCAATAACAAGGCAAAGAATTTTATAAAAAGACAAAGAACACAAGGACCATTAACAAACTTCAAATAGAACAAAAGTCCAGAGCAATAGATTGAAAATATTTGAAGAGAGGGCATCAAGTAGGAGTGTTGAGTAGCCAAAAGCTCGAGAAAGAACATGGTCACAATTGAGTAATGTTCTTTACATATCACATCCCAAACACCCTGTCAAACCTAACTACCATACAGTAATGCACACAAATTGCAGTACAATTGGGAAAGCATAAGCACTTGTCTTTACCTCATCTTCTAAAACAGATATTGGCGAATGTGCATCTCCTTTAAGACTGGCAGCTGAATCTTTCTCCATTTTTAAGATCTGTATTATGATTTTAGAAACAAAACCCACCATTTTTAATTCCAAATTTCAATATCATACCAATAACAAACATGCCACAGTAAGGACATCGAAGAAAATAAACTAAGACTCAGATATCTTTTAACTTTGCAGTAAGACCATTTAGATATTCATTATATCTTGATCGATGTCCTTATTCATAAGCCATGGTGCTGAAAATAAATTTTAAATATACGATCTCAATGTGGAAAATTTAGAAACATTCATATCAAGTAACAAATTTTTGGCACGTGAAAAGAATAAATGCACTAATAATTTAAACAAAGATATTTAATCATAAGCAAAG
>JZKD02S1347465.1:167737-189942 GCA_000966675.3 Picea glauca | reverse complement strand
CATCTTATGTATACCATTCATCCATACCAATTGGACAATAGTCCAATGTCTCGACGAAGTGTTAAGCTCTTCACCAGGATTCCGTTCCTGTTTTCAATCACAACTATATTGAACGAGTTTGAAAGGGATGAAGCAGAGTGCAAGTCCTGAGTGATATTGCACCCCTCGGACTTGGCACCAACCGCTTTTTGTGGTGCAGCCCTATCGGCGTACTTCTTCAAAAACCACCACCAACAACAACAACAACAATAATACTAATAACAACTACTACTACTAATTCAAGCGACAACTAATTCTGACCTGAGGGAGATACCCAAGTTCAAAACCCTCAGAAACATGCAGCCATGTTACTGTGACCACCTGTTATCTGAACCTGTGTGTTCGTGTAGCTGCATTAATGCAGTGAACTCTTAAATAAAGCTGCTTAGTCGGAGTTCAGTACCCTCTCCGGAATTCAAAAGGGTGGTCCTAGAAAAAAAAATTAAGCAAATGATTTTAAAAAACTGAAAAATCATCCAATGTTGGAATGTTAAGGTCAAGTCAGAAGGAACTCAGGTGAATGTCACATAAATTTATAGTAATGTTCTGCAAAAGTCTCCCTTGGATCAATAAAACTTATGTACCTATTACAAAATAAAACAGGTGGAAAAACATAAACAATATAAACTCTGGCACCGTTTTAGCTTGCATACTGAAACCTAATGCTGGAGGACCCAGTTCTTAGACCACCACCATCCACACAAACAATGCATGCAAGCTCTGATAATAAAACACATGTAAGCAATGCATAAGAAAACATCACAAAATGCAAAACTTATAATGGCAACTTCTCTTCTGATTGCCATATAAAACAAAACTAACCTACAGCACATGAAGGCCTTCAAGTTGATGACTTCAAAACGGATTAAACCCTGTTTTGTAACCCTCAAAAAAACATTCAGAGATATATTTCCTCTCAAAATATTTGGCAATGGCGAAGGAAATGGCAAGTACCGAGAACAGTTACCTGAAGACTTGCTCTGCTACGTCGATTCTTCACTGTTTCGAACGAAACAAAGCGCTGGCCAAAGTTATGCGTAAGGAGGAATCGAACCTGCGAACTGGAGAATAGGGTTTGGAAGAGAATGAGCGAGAAAAATGAGAGAAACAACGATGAAAGAGCCGAACAAATACAAGGACTGAACGGCGCGGGTGCGTTAAGGCGGGAAAATTAGTTGGAAAACCCTTGGAGAGAGGTAGTACGAAAGTGTCTAGAGAGAGAGAGTACTATTTTTTTGGTTGATTTTCATCCTTCAAAAGGGAAAATGATTATAACAAAAATTGGTAAACAGAGACCTCGCCCTCGGTCGACTCACCGAGTGTTGTGATGGTGTGTCTCAGTCAGAGTTTAAGTCTACTCAGCTTTAAATTTCGTTGTGGTTTAGTTTAGTTTTTTTTAATTTAATAAAATTTAAAAAATTATTTATTTCATTATAAATAAAATTTATGTATAATAATATTAATATTAATTGGTTTTAGAGTATGATGTAAAATTGTTTTTGTTTTGTTTTTTTACAGTGGGAAATAATTCAAGATTATAGTTAGCAGCCGGTAAGTTAGATATATATTAGAAACTTGTGGCTTAGTAAGAGCCAAGGCTTCTCGAAGTCGTCTACCCTTCTAGTTTTATCACAACGGCCCAACATGTACATACTCTACCCTCCTCTGGGTTTGAACATGTGATCTCCTAAAAGGAAACACATGTTCTTAATCATTATGCCCACTCAAATTGTACAAAATAGTTTATGCTTTGTTAAGAGTTCATTTTTCTAGAATATAAGGACAAGGGTTAATGGTCCAAGACTCAGAGTTTATAATCACCAACAAATCCGAAGAGTAGTTTTGCTTAAATAAAAGTGAGCAACTCAATCCCCAGTGCAAATTAACTACTAAATTATTATAAATTTCTCAATATGTAAAAAATAATATTAATAACAATATCAACTATTTAAAACATGTAAATTTATATTTAAAATTTTATATATTTGAATAATATTCTTTTATTTACATTGTAAAAAAAATATCATCATCATTTAAACACTGGTTATTTATATATAAAAATGTAAAAATTTGTATGTATTTGAATAGTAATAACTGATTTATCATCATCGTTAACGTTAATAATTGTGTTCATTAGAAATTTTGAAATTTTTTATTATATATATTCATAATACTTAAATAATTTTGTTCATTGAAAATTTTGAAATTTTGTATAATCAGTTTATAATACTTTTAAAATTATTATTATTTAAATATTTACAATTTTTTAAATTATTTAAAATATATAAAAATAAATTATTGTGATTATAATTAAATATAATTTTCTATAACAATCTCAATTATTTATAGTGTTTATATCTTTTTGATTTCCTCTTAATAATCTCAATTAGTCGAGTGTTTATATCTTGATGATTAAAAGTGTAGCATACAAGTTTATTGTCATTGTCATCTAAACATTTGTGATTTTGTTCATAATAATTCTGAATTTATTTTATTGTTATCCTTTAAACACTCACTATGGTTAGTAGTAATCTTAAATTTCTTATAATGAATTTTTTGAAATTTAGTTTTGTGTGTTTTGAAATGTTCTAACTTTTTTTAGTGGAAACTTCATTCATCATTTTACTAAGCTTATATTGGTTCTTCTTGTGATAAGTAAAGTGTTCATTGAAAAAGTTAAAATGATGGTTAAATGTTAAAATCTCTATACTCAAATCTTAAATTTTTTTATCGTTGTTGTAACCTCCATGCTCAAATCTTAATTTTCTTATCGTTATTGTAACCTCCATGCTCAAATCTTAAATTTCTTATCGTTATTGTAATCTCCATGCTCTTCGATGTTGTAACCTCCATGCTCAAATCCTAAATTTTTTTATCGTTGTTGTTTAGAGATTTGCACTTTTACTCATAACAATCTTGAATTTTGTATTATCATCATTTAAACATTTACCATTTTATTCATAACAATTTTAATGACTTAAAGTATATGATTTTTCAATAATCATCATAGTTTAAACACATATTATTGGTAACAAAAATGTTAATGATTATTAAAATTAAATAAATTAACTCATTTATATTTATGTTTCGTATAATTCATGCAATATTGTAAAAATTATGGACTTACATGTCAAAATAGAATAATCATTATTTAACTACCATTAAATTCTTAATTCTTAATGATAATTAATTTATTAGATTCTTAGTTATAATTAATTATAAAAAAATTAGATGAAATCATGTTTTTTGATCCACTGTAATTAAGAAAATTGATGGAATGATGCATCGTTGATTTACTGTATCTAAGAAAATTGATGGAATGATGACTCTTTGAAATCACACATACTATTGATGGAATGATGACTCTTTGAAATTACATTGTACAAATTTAATTGTTAATATCCACAATCATTAAATTTTTGGAAAAAAAAAAAAAAAATTATTAAAATAATGATTTATAAAATTTAAATGAAAATTTTGAAAAGAAAAAATTAATTAGTTCATTTATGATTTATAAAAAGTTAGTTTTACCATGTGTGAATGATTAAGTTATGTAGGGTTTGTCTTTTCTTTCAATCATGGATATAAGTTTTAGTTTAAAAATTTTTAATTTTAATTTATATTATTTTTAAGAAAAGAAGATTATAATTAAGAAATGATTTGTAAAAGTGAAATTTTCATGGATATAAGTTTGGTGTTGGTTAAACTTTTTATTTTTGAGGTTTTTTGGTTGGAATGTGGTGATTGAATAAAATAGTTATTTTATGTTGTTTAAATTGTATTTTTGAATGCATAAATGGATTCAGGTGTTGAAAAACACTACAAACTTAGCCATATCCAACCATTCATCACTGGATTTGGGGCAAAATCAAACTGAAAAAGTCACCAAAAAAACTGCGAAAAGGTAAAATTAATTTATATTTTTTTTAGGAAAAGAAGATTATAATTAAGAAAAAAATTGTAAATGTTATTTTTATTAAAATTGTTTAATTTTTTAAAATTGTAATTTTAGGTTTTGAAATGGTTATTCTCAATTACATTTTGTTATTGTTTAATGATAAAGCATTAGAAGAATTATGTTTTATTATAGTTATGGTTTTTGGAAAACTATATCTTTAAAAGTTAAAAGTGAAAATATATATGAAAAATTTTCAAAGTTAACATTTTAAGTCAACATTTCACTCCTACATAATGTAGGTAAAGACAAAATAAAATTTGGAAAATATTTATATCAAGACAAAATAAGATACGGAATATATGTTTCTACCCAATCTTGTAATAAAGACCAAGACTAAAAATGTTGTTGGTTCTAGATGGATTAGGTTGTAATAGAGATCTGAGAGGTCTATTGATCATCAACTTTCCAACTGGGGAGTTAAACTTTTATTGTGTGGTTCAAAGCAACGTTTGACCCTATAAACTCTAAAAGGAACACTAACATCCTTAAAGACATCAACTCATTAATGAACCCGTCGGACGAAGTTGAGTGGTACAGGGAAGGTGTCTTCAAAAAAGCAGACAGTGCAGGAAAATACATTGTCCATCCCTCTCAACCGAATGCTTCATTATCCCATCCTACTGGCATTTTTTATGCCTACTCAACCCTGTTACTAGGCTTTGCCTCGAATCCTTCTACTCTACACACTAACTATCCTGACGATGGTTCACCGATTACTTGCCCTCAACAGACCTCGAGTCTTTTTGATCCGGTTTCTCACCTCAGAAGAGATGTACAGAAGGATTCAGCGATTGACAGACCAAACTATGCACATTTAAAATCATGTCAGAATGGGATCCTGAAACGAGTTTGGAAGCCAAACAAGCGAGTTCGGAGGATGGTTTTAGGGGATGATGCGGGCCTCAAAGAAACCTACAAAATGGCTTTGTGTGGAATGGTAGGCCGTCTAGACTATTCTTACCTAACAGATAGACCTGTCTCGGATTGGGTACTACAGAACTGGATTCCTATCCTTGGGTATGCTCCTGAGATACTTCACCTTACAAAAGGATGGATGGGATTCATCTGCAAATCCCCAGAGGATGTCTCTCTTCTACTGAACAAGTTTTTGGTTCTAGGTAGGAGTAGTCTTATGCTGAAAAGGTGGAGGGCGGCATTTGACCCATTAACTGAGCACTTCCAACACAAACATCTATGGGTCCTCTCGTCGGGACTGCCTATACAATTCTGGAATGAAGGGGCATTTAAGGCCATGGGGAACGCATTGGGGTGATTCATTGCTCTGGATACATCGTCTTTAACAGACTCCTCAAGGAAAATGGAAAGAATTTTTGTGGAAATATATATTCATGAGGGACTCCCAGAAGTCTTGGATATTGAATGGGGAGGGTGGCACATTAAACAGAGATTAGACTATCAGGATATCCCCTTCAGATGCAGTTGGTGTCACTGTACAGGTCACCTCCGAAGGGATTGCAGTGGAAAGGTGAATGAGGAAAATTTAGAAGATACCCTGGTACAGGAAGATCCTCCGGATTATATGATGGAGGGGGATTCTCTGGGTGAAATACCCATCCTCAACCCAT
Organism: Picea glauca; assembly: GCA_000966675.3. Taxonomy (NCBI): domain Eukaryota; kingdom Viridiplantae; phylum Streptophyta; class Pinopsida; order Pinales; family Pinaceae; genus Picea; species Picea glauca. Next base: position 184,359 of record JZKD02S1347465.1, on the reverse strand, counting down.
CAGAAACAAGGTCACCCTCGGAGACCATGGACTCACTGTCAAGTAAGTTACGTTTCTTCTGCCCTTCACTTTTTTCTTCATTATCTATGTGGGAAAAGGAAGCCTTGGATAACTTGGGTTGGTTGTCCCATTCTAAGACTGTCGACAACGTTTTTACGGGAGGAGTTTTTTACTCTTCTGCTCCTATTAGGGATACATTGACTCATGAATAGGTAGTGGATAAGCTCCTCAATCAGGCTTCTGGTTTTATTATTGGCACAGGTTCAAATACTTCATCTCGCCCTTCCACTACTCCTCCCCTGCCTATCAACAATTGTATTATTGGTTCGGGTTCGCCTCCTTCTTCTCGCCCTTCCACATACCCTCTGCCTCAAAACAAACATATAACCTTATCGAGGGCTTCAGAACCCTCTCCCTCTTCTTCTCAGCCAGAGGTTACTTAATCAACCATAGAGCCTGGATTTAGGGAACCTGAGGAGGATGCAAATGACCTTAACTTGGTCCTTGACTCATTGATACCCCTTAGTAGAGATTACAAAGAAGCTACAACTCTTCTTACCTATTTGGGAAAAAGGATTATAGAACCCTCGGGGTCCTCAGAGGCGACTAACTCAAAATCTATTCTGATGAATGTTGGAAGAAACTTCGCGTGGCCTAGGGGTATAGCTCTAGAACTCTCACCTATAAAGACTAGAAGCAGTCGGAAAAAACTTTCACAGTTTTCTGAATTTACTACAGAGAATACTACTTCTTCCACTGACATTGGGCCTCTTAGAGCAATGAAAGCCCTGGCCAGGGCTAAGTAATGTTATTGCTCTCTCTGAATGATAGAGGGATTGGGGGCACCCTCAAAGATGCTTCCTTCCATCAATTGATGGAACAATCGAAACCTAAGATAGTATTTTTTCAAGAAACTCTGGTTTTCGCATAGAAAGCTAGGGATTTCTTCTATATTTTCCACCCTTCCTGGGCTATCTACTCTGTAAATTTGGTGGGTGCTTCTGGGGGTCTACTTGTAGCTTGGGACCCAAGATTTTATGAACTGACACATTTTCTCACAGTGGGTGGCATCATGTTAACAAGTAGGAGTATTTTAAATAATCGGGAGAATACCTTACTAAATATATATGGTCCTTGCTCAACCCAAAAAAAATTATGGAATTCAATGGAAGACAATGGCATTTTATCGATTAAAAATTGAATCGTGGCTGGGGATTTCAATCTCATTCTTAATTCTGAAGAGGCTTGGGGAGGGGCACGTGCTGGAATAGATGATTATTATAGAGACCTGTTCTCCTCCAAAAACCTCATAGACATTAAGCCACCAAAATTGATGCCTACATGGAGGAACGGTCGTATGGGCCAAAATGTGATTGCAAGATGGCTTGACAGGGTTATGGTTGTTGAAGAGTTACTAACAGATGTCGGAATCTACAGGAATTGGGTCGAATTCCCGTTTTTTTTCCGATCATGCGCTCATTTGTTTTCAGCTGGATTTATTGTCGGATTTTAAGAACCGTCCCTTTAAATTCAACGCCCAGTGGCTAGAAGAAAAAGAGTTTGTGGATCTTGTCACCAATGTTTGGAACGAGCCAAGGTTCGTTACCAAAGGCAGCACCCAACGTAGAATCGTTTGGAAATTACATGCATTAAAACAACTTACAAAGAACTCGTATAAAGAAAAAATCAAAAGCAACAAAGCTAGAATGTTAGAGTTGGAAGTTGATATAAAGGAGCACATTAAATTGATGACGAGTGACCCAACTAATCAAGATGCAGAGTCTACATTGTGGCTTCTAGAAATGGAAAGGAATGTTTTACTTCATCAAGAGGAAGAAAAATGGAGATTGCGTAGCAGAGCACTCTGGCTAGCCAATGGAGATTGCAAAACAAAATATTTTCACAATTTTGCCTCCCACAATAGAGTCAAAAAATTTATATGGGATATCAAAGGAGAAAATGGTGAATCGGTCAATGAGCGCACATTGTTAAAGAAAGAATTTGTCCTATATTTTAAGAATTTCTACAAAGCGACAAACTGTCTGAATATTGTTGATCAATGTAAGTTGATCGACTACTTCCCACAGATGATAGATGAGGAAAATTCCAGAGTTTTATACACCTGGTTACCTTGGAGGAGTTGAAGGTTGTGCTCTTTCATTTTAAAAAGGAAAAGATCCCGGGCCCTGATGGGTGGACCGCAGAGTTCTTCATATTCTTTTCTTATCTAGTCGGGGAGGACCTGCTAGCGATGGTTGAAGAATCGAGAAGAATGGGTTCTATTGTTGGAGGCCTAAATTCCACCTTTCTAACCTTGATTCCAAAGGTGAATAAACCATCATCCTTTGACGATTATCGCCCTATTTCTCTCTACAATTTATGTTATAAGATTATTTCTAAAATTATAGTGAATCGGATTAAACCTTTTCTCTCTGATGCAATCTCCATTGAACAGATGGGTTTTCTTAAAGGCAGGCGTATACAGGATGCAATTGGCACAGCCCATGAGAGTCTTCATAGTATTAAAAAAAAAATTGAAAGCCCTTGTCCTAAAATTGGATTTCAGGAAAGCATACGATTGTATTGACTGGGACCTTCTTAAAATGATCCTTCTCAAAGTTGGATTGGGGCTACATATGACAAATTGGATAATGTCATGTGTCACATCCTCCTCCTTTGTTGTTCTAATCAATGGGGAGGCTACATACTTTTTCAGAAGCGGAAGGGGAGTCAAACAACGCTGCCCTTTATCACCTCTCCTATTCATCCTAGTGATGGAAGGGCTCAGTCTATTACTGAATCGTAGTTTTGAGGAAGGACATATATTAGGGATTAAGGTTTCTAGAATGACCAGAATCCTTCATCTCCTGTTTGTGGACGATGTCCTCATTTTATCAAAGGCCAACATGGTTGAATGGCAAGTGATCGACAGTCTCATCAGCTGCTTCTGCAAAGCCTCGGGGCTTTCGGTGAATCTAACTAAATCCTCAGTCCATTTTAAAGGATTATCAGACCTAGTGCTGAATCCTTTCAAAACCTTGTTGCCCTACACATTTACTAATATTTCACTAGGTTTCCGTTATTTGGGATACTTCTTGAAGACTGGAGCTCAGCGCGCAGCAGACTGAGACTCGTTGGTTAATAGAATCACAAACAAGATTAAATTATGGTGCAACAAATGGCTATCACTGGGGGGGAGATACATTTTGGTAAAAATTATTCTAGAAGGACAATCGATATACTGTATGTCTATGGAATCTTTGCTCTGAATGGTGTTAAATAGAATTAGGAAATTGATGTTTCAATTTATGTGGTCTAGTCATTTGGACACTCAACACTATCACCTCTATAGATGGGAGGTTCTTTCTAGACCGAGAAAGCTCAGTGGTTGGGGCTTCCGTAATCTCAATATTTTCAATCTGGCTCTGAATGCTATTACACTTTGGAGGGTATTAACCCAGACTAGTATCTGGCAGAAGGTTACTAGAGAAAAATATTTACACAATGCTACTCTCATTAACTGGATTAGACAGCCATGCCATCACTGCTCTTCAACATCGAGAATTTGGACAAGCCTCAATCGCGCGCTACCAGTCACCAACCATTGGATCGGTTGGTGTCCTAGAGCAGGCTACCTTATTGTTGTCGGACGCGATAGGATATTGGGCATGGGAGATAGATCGATCCTCACCGATGAGCTCTTAAATGTACTAAAGGAGAAGAAAATCTGCACACTGTCACAAGCTTCATCAGCGCGTGATCTTGTTACTTTCACGACGGTTTGGAGGAGTAGCGAAGAACTGGGGCTATTAGGAACATAGGCCAGCGCATGGAACAATTATACATTGGAACTCAGACAAGCCGAAATAACCCTCCAAGAAGGCGCAGAGGACAAGCTATTGTGGAATGGAGGTGACTCGTCAGGAAATCTCTCGATCAGAAACTGTTACAATGCCATTTTATCTACTCAACATTTACCGATCAGGAGCGGGTGGAAGTCTAGTCTCTGGAAATGGAGAATTCAGTTAAAAATTATATTATTTTTCTGGCTGGCCACTGAGTATAGCATTCTAACGTGGGACATTTTACAAAAAAAGGGGTGGGTGGGACCGGGCATGTGCCATCTGTGCAAAGCAGCCACCGAAGATAGCGCCCATTTATTCATCCACTATCCATTTACTCAGGCGGCCTGGTCAAATGTTTTATCCTCTCCGAATCTGAATTGTACATGGAGTGGCCGGGACATAAATGAATGTATGGAGTCGTGGATGCGGAACAAATTTGTTACAAAAAAACTTCTCGTTTTGTTGAGTTGGTTCCTTTGGTAGGAGCGGAATAAAAGATTGTTCAAAGGGAAGGCACCATCAGTCGGAACCATAGTCTATAGGACTTTAAGTTTGCTCACTAAACATTCAACAGAGTTTAAATCTCAAGCAATAAGGTTGAGTCCAATTCTCTGAATAAATGGGTTTACCATGGCATTTTTTGATGGGGCATCCATAGTCGGGGGAACAAATTGTGGGCTAGGGGGATCGTTGAAAAGAAAAAATGCTCCGGATATTAGATGGATATTCAATTGTGGTGAAGGATCTAATACAAAGGTTGAATTAGTTGGAGCGTGGGCTACATTTGTTATGGAAAAATTACTGGATATTCAACATATTCAGATGTTTGGAGATTCCATAGTGGTCATTGAATGGTTGGAACAAAAATGCAATCTCCATGCTATCAATATAGAAGGCTGGAAGCGTAGTATTCGGGATTTGGCGACATCGTTTCAAGGCACCAACTACCAACATATATTCAGGGAATCTATTGAGGAGGCTGATGAATTATCAAAACCAACACTCTTGGCACCAAAAGGAAGATTAATCTACTTCAACTGGGATGGTGAAGTTGAGGGCTCTCCTCAGTTTTTAAAAAATTTCTAACAGGCTTTCACCCCTTTTTAATGGACAGGACTGATATGATTGTGATGGGATGAGACTACAATCTCCATTTTTGGGTTCAACGATATGTCTTCCTTTATTATTTCTTGGTTGGTTCATCAACCATATTGTTTATATGTTATCCCAGCTTTATGGAAGTTGATATAGAGAATCTGGAGAGTGATGAATGGTTGTTAGTCCAAAAAGATTGTTCCATGGATCACTGACCGGTCGATGTAAAAAAAAATTATTTTAATATGATTTTGTGTGATTTTTCTTCTAGAAAAAAAGGTTGTAATAGAGACAACTAAAAATGTTGTTTGTTCGAGAAAGATTAGGGGTTGGGTATGTTTTTTGTTTTTCTAACATTGTAATATGAATGGCATAAATATGTTTTTAGTTATAGTTATATTATTGGTTTGAGATATATTAGGTTGTAATAGAGAAAATCACTAAAAATGTTATTAGTTCCAAAAAGAGTAGGGATTGGGTATGTTTATTTGTTTTTCTAACATTGTACTATGAGTTGTATAAACATGTTTTTAGTTATAGTTATATTAGATTGTTTAGGGTTGTAAACATTGCATGGTTTTCCCTAGTACAAAAAAATCAACAAATGCAATTTGATCCTTAATATATATAATATTTCATTAAATATATATTTTTTAATTGGTCTTAGTCTAAACCTTTTAAGTTATCTTTTTTTGAATTTTTTTCAACTAGTTTTATCTAAAATATGGCTATAATTTCAAAAAGATGGATGAATTTTTTTCAACTAGTTTTATCTAAAATGTGGATATAATTTCAAAAAGATTGAAGGAATTGAGATTTCAGTGGTTAAGATTATTTATTGGAGGTGTTCTAGGAGTTTTTGAAAATGTTGAATAGATTTATGCATTCAAAAAAGCAATTTAAAGAATGTAAATTGTGATTTAGTCAATAATTCATTTGTCTAGCAATAGTAGCCAAACAAAACTCAAACATGAAACATTTAAACTATGTAATAATACTTAAACATTACATATGATATATATGTATTAAGTTATTTGTCAAAAGTTGTCCAGATTGTATGCATGTGACTTATAAGAGTCATACTAAATAAATGATTTATCCGGAGCGATGGGACGAGGCGACGAGGAACCAGGAGAAGCATCCAGTATTTTCAAATTTTTTGGCGGGATAATTCCAGTGTAAGCCATGGAAGAGGTTTGGATCTTCTATGGACTAGTAGGGTTTCAGAGGGCCTCCACAGTCTCTCCTTTTTATCTATACTTTCTCTATTGAATAGGTTTTAGTTTTTTAGTTAGCCTCTCAGAGGCTTTAGCGCAAGTTTCAACTATTTTTAGAGCTTCATCCTTGAGTGGTGGACTTTATTATAGTCTAAATTCTCCTTCCAACATTTTAACTACTATTCTTGGTAACTGAACCCTGTCTTCTGGGATTGGAGGTCTCTACTGCTTCTACCGCTGGTTTTTGGTTAGTGTTTCATAGGTGGACTTTCACCTTTGTTTTCTGACAGTTTCATTAGTTATTAACTTCCTTCATTGGACTTTGGTGAGATCGTAACCCTTGATTTATGCACCTTGGTTTAAGTGTTTTCCAAGTGGAAGCTCGATGGCTCACAAACGGTTGGAGAATATAAATGCGTTGTTAAATGAGTCAGTAGAAGGACTATGGCAGGAGGAAGAAGTTAATACTTCCCATTTTACTTCGGGGGTGTTCTCAGGGAAACAATCCATAGGTTTTTGTTCCAATGGTAATCAGTTTGATACTCATAAAATTTGTCAAAGCTCTGAGCAGGGTATAGCTCCTTCCTTAGATACCTTTCTACATGCCATGTTGGAGTCTTCTCTTGGTGTTCAGTTTCAGAATCCGGTGCTCGGTCCACAGAAAGACAGTAGAGGGATTGGTGATATTGCTCCTCGTTTTAAGAATCTTGGTCCAACTACCGCACGGAAGAGCCGAAGACAATGGACCGCTAATAAAATAGTTAAAAGAATGCTTTTAGGCTCGGGCATTAGGCTGGAGGACACCTGCAGGATGGCGCTATGCGGCTTAGTGGGGAAATTCACATATAGTAATTTATGTGAGGAGAAATTCTCGGTTTGGCAGGAGCGGGTTTGGTTGCTGGTTCTAGGATATCTTCTAGAGGTTTATTTCTTAACTAAAGGTTGGATAGGGTTTATTTGTAACTATCTGGAACATGTAGCGACTCTTTTAGGAAAGAATTGGGTTAATGGAACAAGCAATCTCATGCTTAAGAGATGGCGGCTAGCATTTAACCTGGAGACATAATATTTCTCCTTAAGGCGTATGTGGGTTCTACTTCCGGGATTACCTTTGTATTTTTGGAATGAAGGGGCGTTGGCGGCCATTGGAGACTCACTAGGAAAGTTTATCATGATAGATAGAGGTAATATTGAGGCGACAACTAGAAAAGTTGGAAGGGATCTGGTTGAAATGGACATTCATCTAGGGTTGCCATAGATTATAGAGATTGAGTGGCGTGGTAATTGTTGTCTTCAGAGAATAGACTACCTTGGGATTTTGTTCAGATGCAGTTACTGCAGAAGCACTTTGCATCTGCGGCGAGATTGTAAAGGTTATGAAGATGTTGTTTTATCTCAGGAAGATGTTGATATTTTATATAGTACACCCGACTCTTCTGTGGAAACTAGCTTCTATGGGTTAGAAGGAATTCATCGAGACTGGGTCGATCCCAACTTCTTGGAGAATTCTTCTTTTGTAATCGGTAAGTTACAAGCACATTGCCCTGTCTTTTTCAATACTCTTTTAGTGTGGGAGCAAGAAATAATAAATTCCTCTATTTGGCTTAAGAGTGTTACTACAAAGCCTGTTTCACCACCTTTAGTCGAGACAGGGGGATCGGTTGGTATTTGTCGTTCCCCAGGGGGTCGAGATTCCTTAAATATCTCGACGAGTGTAACCCTGCCTTTGGAGCCAGTGACTAACACTGACAGTTTGGATTTATCAAGAGTCCAGAAAGCCTCTCGTATTTATCCTCTGGAACCTTCCATTCCTATTGAACCCGTTAATAGTCCGGAGACTAGTCAATTGATGACGGGTCACCCTATCTCGCCACTTGGGTATAGAGAACCGGAAGAGGAGGAGTCAACCCTCTCTGTTGTACTGGACTCACTGATTCCTTTCATTCGTGGAAATGACACAAATGTACAATTACCAATTTTTCTAGGGAAATCGGTATTGACCCAGTGGCGGGGAATGGGGAGGCTGGCAGCACGAGGTCTACGATGGTTGAGGCCGGAAAAGAATTTGTGTGGTCCAGGGGATTGGGGATTGAACACTCACCTATTAAAACCAGAAGCGCACGAAAGAAATCCACACTTGAGGCTAATCCTGACTCGGTGTCACGTACTCCTACCGAAGGTGGGGTCCTTAGAGCGTTGAAGGGCCTTGCAAGGTCCAAGTAATGTTATTATTCTCACTCAATTTAAGGGGGACTGGAGGCACCCTAAAATTAGCCTCGGTTCGAAGTGTTATGGACAAAACTCGACCAAATATTGTTTTCTTTCAAGAGACTCTGGTTCACTCTAAAAAAAGCCTGTAACTTCTTTCAAATTCTTCAGCCAAAGTGGTTATGTTGTGCCGTGAACTCTGTTGGTAATTTTGGACGATTAATGGTTTCTTGGGATCCAATTTTTTTTTATTTGGTGTTGTTCTTGACGTGTGGTGGGATCTTATTGACAGGTTACTGTTTAGAAAGAAAAAACAAATTAATCTCCTAAATGTTTACAAGCCTTGCGTGGAGCACAAATATTTCTAGGAAAGGCTGGAATCTTTGGGCTTGCTGACCCTGAAAAATCTTATTCTAGCAAGGGACCTTAATTTGACTTTATCTACAGGTGAAATTTGGGGCGGTGCAATCTCCCTGGGGTCTATGGCAAGTTTTTTCAATAATTTTTTTCATAAAAATAAGCTCAATGATATTGTTCCGGAGAAAGTGGTGCCTACTTGGAGAAATGGTCGAACGAGAGAAGATTTTATAGCTAAGAGACTTGATAGATCCTTACTTTCCGAAGATTTAGTGAATTTGATTGGCATCTACAGAGCTTGGGTGGAATTCACATTTATCTTATACTATGCCCCAATATTACTTCAACTGAATCTTCCTCTGCTTTTTAAGGCTTATCCGTTCAAATTCAATCCCTTGTGGATTAAAGAATAAGGTTTTATTTCAATGGTTCAAAAACCGTGGACAAATCCAATTTATCTAAAGGAGACTCGTAAGCAGAAGTGACTTGTCTGGAAATTAAAAGATTTAAAATCTCTTACGAAAGTTTGGCAGAAGGAACAAAGGATTTGTAAAAATGGTAGGCTTTGTGAACTGGAGAAAGAGATCTCCTTTAGGTTACAAAATTTGGTGGAGGGCACCTGTCTCAACTTGGTAGATTTGACATTAAAGGAGTTAGAACAAGAAATGAATACTTTACTTAAGGAAATTGAGGAGCAATGGTGTCAGCGAAGTCGAGCTATCTGGATTCAAAGTGGAGATCTAAACACTAAATTTTTTCATAATTTTGCGAGCTTAAGGAGAAATAACAAGTATGTTTGGGAGATACAAGATGAAGAGGGACAAGTTTATAGTGGTCAGAAAAATATAAAAAAAACAGCTTTATAACATTTCAAAGATTTTTACAATGAACCTGTGGTTCCAACTCCTGGAGAACAAGTCAGGGTGGTAGCTTTGTTTCCAAATATGTTAAATGACTTAGAGGCTGAAGCTCTTTTCAAACCTGTTGACAAGGAGGGATTGAAGAAAGTAATAACAAACTTTAAAGTGGATAAGAGTCCGAGCCCAGATGGCTAGACAGTGGAGTTTTTTAAGCATCTTTTTGATATTGTTGGGGAGGATCTCCTGGAAATGATTGAAGAGTCTAGAACAAAGGGATTTATTATAGGGGCATTAAACTCAACGTTTATTACTTTAATTCCCAAAGTAAACAAGCATCTTCATTTTGGAGATTACAGACCAATCTCTCTGTAATCTTTGTTACAAAATCATTTCAAAGATCATAGCAAATCAGATTAAACCGATGCTTTCTAGATCGCTATTAGAAGAGCAGTTGGGTTTCTTACAGGGGAGACAGATACAGGATGACATTGGCATAGTACATGAATGCATTCACAACATTAAAAAGAAGAAATCAAAGTCTTTGGTATTAAAGTTGGATTTACAAAAAACATATGATTGTGTTAACTGGAACTTGTTGCGTATGCTACTTCTCCAAATCGGTATGGGCCTAAATATGATGAACTGGATAATGAGTTGTGTGGTTTCAACTTCCTACTTAGTTCTGATTAATGGAGAAGCCACTGATTTATTTAAAAGCAGGAGAGGCTTGAGGCAAGGATGCCCATTGAAAGCTATGCTAACAAGCCAACAAAATTATTGGATGTCTCTGACAGTTGTCCCTTGCTCTGTCTTGAATACTCTAAGGAAACTGATGTACAATTTTCTATGGAAAAGAAGTCATGACTCTCACCAAATGCATATGTGCAATTGGGAGCAGATTACCCTTCCTAAGTTATATGGGGGTTGGGGCATACACAATATATTTGACTTCAGTAAATCGTTAGCAACGAATACTCTTTGGAGAGTGCTTATGGGAGAGGGCATTTGGCATAGAGTCGTGATCAACAAATATCTACATCACGCGACTATGACTAACTGGTTTAGATCACAGTCTTTCCAGCAGACCAGGGCTTCTAGAATCTGGAGCGGACTGTTAAAAGTAATTCACTTAGTAACGCATGGTTTAAGTTGGATTCTAGGACAGGTCAACTTATTGCATTGGGAAAGGACCAGATCCTGGGAATGGGAGATAACTCATTTCTCTCTAGTAATCTTCTGACTATTTTAAGTGATAAAAACATCACTTCTCTTAGACATGCTAGGAATTTATCAGATAACCAGTCATTTTATTCATATTGGCTTTGCATCAGTGATTTGGGTTTAGAGGGCTATCATGCATTGGAGTGGGATCAATTCAGACGGTCACTCATGGATTCTGGAGCACTTATCCAAGATTCGAGAGATACACTTATGTGGATTGGAGGATATAATACAAGATCTCCTTAAGTTAAAATTTTATATATGAGCATAATTTCTTCAAAAAGGTTGTTAAAAGTAGAGAAGTGGAGACAATCCATCTGGAAATGGAAATCCCAATTAAAGATTAAATTGTTTATATGGCTAACGATGGAGGGTAAAATATTAACTTGTTGCAGAAAAGGGGATGGGAAGGACCTGGGCACTGTCCTCTGTGTAAACTTGAAGCAAAAACTGCCATACACCTTTTCAAACTCTTCCCATTTGCTATTTCAGTCTGGAATTTGATTTTAAAGGAGTTAAATTTGAAAAGTTGTTGGTCTGGGAACACTCTTTCGGAATGTTTAAAAAACTGGTATTTGGAAAAGACAATCCCCACTCATATAGCAGGTCATATTAGTTGGTTCATCTAGCATGAGCGAAACAAAGCGCTTTTTGAAGAGTCCAACCCGTCTATTCAAGCAGTGATTTATAAGACATTGGCATTGCAAACTAGATCTTTTACTCAACTGAAGGATGGACCTCCGAGGGATATTCTGATCTCTCATCAAAAGGTTTCTGCATTAGCATGGTTCGATGGAGCAACTCAAGGAGATGGCAGCAGGTGTGGTGTAGGCGGTGTGATAAAAGCTTTGGATGCTACTGTTATTAGTTGGACCTTAAATTGCGGCAAGGGAACCAATACAAAAGCGAAACTCATGGGTGCTTGGGCCACACTCTTATTAGCAAATCACTTATCTTTACCCTGCATCCACTTGCTAGGAGATTCAAAAGTAGTTATTGATTGGATTTTAAGCAAAGGTAGACTTCAGGTAAGCTCTATGGAAGGTTGGAAAGCTAGAATAAAATCACTTTCAGAGAATTTTCAGTATATTAGCTACCAACATATTTACAAAAAATTTAATACTAAAGCAGACAAGTTATCAAAGCAGGCCATCGAAGAACCAGAGGGCACTTTATCTTATTATCTCTGGACAAATGGAGCAGAAGGACCTAGGAGACAGATTAAAATCCATTAGTATTTTTGGGGAGATATTTTAATTGATTGGCAATATAGTTTATATACTTTGTTTGTCGACAGTTATTCTATTTTGTTTTTTGTTGATGACGTGCTTTATTGATTCCAGTATGGACTTTGACCATACCTAAGAATAGTAGTCTCCTCATATTTTTTGTAAGATAGGTTCAATTTTCTTTCAGGATTTCCCTGTAATGGATCCTCGAATATGAGATGGAAAATGTAAAAAAATTATATGTCTAATATAATTGAGCAATTTTTTTCATGGAAAAAAAATGATTTATTTGAACACCTTTTAATGGTTTGGTAAAAGTTATCCATTCTTCATAAATTTAATGATTACATGTCTTTTCTTGGGAATCAAGAATGGGCAAGTTGGACTATTAATGAAGTAAGTAATCATTAAATTTCTTTGAAGGTGAATAATGCTTTTTGTGTAGGTAATGTATGTGGATTTTTTTTAACACTTTGAGAAGCATTATATAATAATAATAATCTAATTTTGAGTTGTCGGACACCAAATTGGTGTAGGAGACCCCCTTCTTTGTGGGACAGGGGACATCTTTCGCGGAGCGATTTGATTGCTAAAGTCTACGAAGGATTGTTAATTGTTACGACTAACGTAAAAACCTTAGTAGATATGCACCATACAAAATGTAAAGACAAGGATTTAATTAATTGGAGCATAATGATTGTAGCCATTGATCAAGCATGTACTTACATGTTTAATGGTTAAATGACAAGTGATTTGGTCGTCTCATGGATTATATTGAATCTAGTATCTTTTTTTAAATTGTTCGTAAATTGTTTTGCACTATGGAATGTGCATAATCAATGTTTGATTCTTAGTAAGCATTGTTTGTTGATAAGCTTCCTTTGCTCGATGTTGTTCAAGTCATTTAGTATTCTCTTATCTGTCCTCCCAACACACATTTTGAAAGGAAACATTTATTGGTATAAATAATTGTGAAAAATAATTTGATTAATTCATAAGTGGTGAGATAAAAAAAAATGCATGACCCTCTTATTTATACATGTATTATTATGAATCATGAATTTCATAAGGAGTCGACCATTTATAATTGTTTATTAATAATGTCTAATGATATTTAGAATAGTCTACTAAGCCTAGATTCTATTAGGGATATATTACAAGTCGTTCCCTCTTGAAATGCTTTGACCTCAAATCATTGTTAAAGATTAGTGAGGTTGGTTTAAATTCTTCATTCTTCATTGTAGCTTCTTCTTCTAGTGAGATCTGCCACTTGATAACGTATTCATTAATGTCTCTTGAATGAATTGTTTTAATTCTAGTTTTTAAGATACCTTCTAGTTCTAGTACTAGTGTTTTTCTTCATCAAAGAGGGGTAGATCTATCTATATTGAAGTTATTGGACTCGATTTTTTCTTCAAGCATGAAACATGAAAAACATCATGCAACTTCCCCTTGTTTGGAATAATATTTAAACAATATGTTCCTTCACTTACTCGCTTTTGGATTTGGTCGAGACCACAAAACTCGGGCTCAAATTTATGATTCTTGTAGCTTTTAAATGAGTTTTGCTTATATGGTTGGAATTGGACAAACACCCAATCTCCTATTTCGATTTCACGACCATTTTTATTCAAATTGCCATGTTGCTTGATTCAATTCCTTGCTTTCTCAAGATAATTCATTAGAATATGAAAGACCTCATCATAAGTGGCTAAGTAGTTTTTTACACATGGGCTTTGGAATTGTTAATAACATAATGTTGGCATGTTTTATAGGAAGCGTGTGCTTGTCATTGATGGCAAGAACAACAACGACTATGGCAAATAGGAAAAGCATAAGATCAGGAGGAGAAGCGAACAATATGCAGAGATCAAAGCTCAGAAGGAAAAGCGCAGTATAGAAACATGATCAGGATCAACATCTCCACAAGACAAACCAAAACTATTGAGAATTCGATCACCCGAATATCCGTCAGTCGTCGGTCAAGTTAAGTGAAGGATAGGATAAACGGGGCACAAGGTTTGAGAATTCGATTATTTGAATCTCTGTCAGCCGTCAGATTGAATTAATGGAAGGATAGGATAAGTGGGGCAAAACGATTGAGAATTCGATCACCCGAATATCCGTCAGTCCTCGGATCAAGTTAAGTGAAGGATAAGATAAATGGGCAACAAGGTTTGAGAATTCGATTATCCAAATCTTCATCATCCGTCGGATCGAATTAAGTGGAAGGATAGGATAAGAAAAGATGGAGAGTCGTTGGATTTAATCCAAGGAAAAGCTGCATCACAGACAGATCGAGCCGTTGATCTAAGATCTTGATCAAGCGAACATCATTCGTTTCGGGTCTAAAGTTATGAGGAGGTTACGCTTCGGAGAAATCACTTCAAGTATTTCTAGTTGAGATTTGAAATACCCGAAGCCTAGAGAGTCGGAGAGGCAAAATACATTCTCGACCGCCGGATCATCCGAAGTAGATCTCAGTCATCGGATCATCCGAAGAAGATCTCAAGCGTCAGATCGTTCGGAGTGAATCTGGGTTGTCTGATCCAGAGTGTCAGTTTGAGTTTTGAAATTCCTGAAGCCTGGAGACCCAGAGAACCAAAATACATTCTCGATCACCGGATCATCCGAAGTAGATCTCAGTCGTCACAACATTCGAAGAAGATCTCAAGCGTCAGATCGTCTGAAGTGAATCTGGGTCGTTTGATCTAGAGCATCAGTTTAAGTTTTGAAGTTCTCGAATCTCGGAGACCCGGAAAGCCGAAATAAACTCTCGATCGTCGGATCATCCGAAGTAGATATCATTTGTTAGAGCATCTGAAAAAAGATCTCATGCGTCAGATCGTCCGAAGTAAATCTGGGTTGTCTGATTCAGAAAAGACGTGGCGTAATCCTGTGGACTCCGGGTAAAGACCCGTAGTAAGCCTCAATCGTTCGATCCAAGAGGAAATGTGGCAGTAATACACATACTTCGAGGGGAAGTAAAGTTTGAGACTTGAGATTTCAGAAGTCCAGAGACCCGAGGGAGATCTCGACCGTTGATCGAGAAAGGGGCCGCAGAACCGTTGATCAGGTTGAAAGGTCAAATTCCCGAAGTAGAGGCAGAGTCGTCGATTGAGAAGGACAAGTGTCCACAGATCATCGACTATGGAAGATTGACGTACGAAGAAAAGAAGGGTTTGAGATTTGAAACTCCCGTAGCCCGGATCACGAAGTAAATCACAACCGTTGATTTAGGAAGGCTAGATCTGATCCACATACTTGAGAGGATAGATCTGAACCGTCTGTTCAGGAGCATCGTCAAGATCGTGAGATCGATGGTCCCATCGCATTGCGAGGATTGAAGGTACGCGAACTTTAAAAAGTTAAGGGAAGGCCGCAATTGAAACCATGGTTTTGGAGAAAGGACACGTGGAGGCTCAAGGTGAATTGCAGGGCGAAACACAGTTTGATATCAAACCACCTTTGGTCATGCCCGTATTTGCATGGTCACATGATATCATCGCCCAAGGTCACATCAGCAGAAGATAGGGAAAGGAGCTAGCACTGCTAGGCTCCACATCGAAGGTTACGCATTGAAAAGTCATAAGGGTTTCTGCGTGTATAATCCAACGACCCTGATCAAACAAAATCTGATTGAAGGGTTGTTGTTTCACTTCGTGATTTCTTTATCAGTTACAATTCAGCTACGCTAACTGAATCATTGTTCCTGAGCATTGGAATCATGATGCCTGAGCGATTTCGAGATTCCCTACTTGAGCGTTGGAGATGTAGAGTGTAACGGATAATGAGAGCAGGAATAAAAGAAAAATGTCATGACAGAGAGGTTGTTGTTTCTCGGTAAAATAAGTTGAACTGTATGTGATCAAGAAGATAGTAGAAACAGAGCCGAAAAGATGCATAGATGAAGAACATAAGCTGGACAGAGCAGAAGTGGTGAAAACAAAAGACTATATGAGAACCTAAGAGCATGAGAAGAACAGAGGAAGAGCAGATGGAGACAGACAACAAGTGGAGCCAAGCATGAATAGACAGAAGCATAACATAATTGCATAGCAGAGAAGAAGTGGTAAGAATTGAAATGTCTGTATTGTTGTAAGGTCTTATTCAAGTAAAGATTTATAATTAGGATGGTAGGGTGGTGCTAGGGAGGATTGTTGTCCTCGAAGTTTCAAGTGGGTGCTTGAACACAGGGAGTTGTAGCTTCCATATGGTTACAGCCAAAAAAACCAGGGTGGTAGGGTGGTGCAAGGGAGAACCATTGTTCTCTATTATACAGGTTGGTGCCTGTGTGACTGGAATTTGGTGCTTCCATCCAGTTGGTGCTGGAACACTCAGGGAGTTGGTGCTTCCTTCTAGTGGGTTCTATAGAAACCAGAGAGTTGGTGCTCCCAGCAAGTTGCAGCTTGTAAAACAGAGGTGGTAGCCTCACAAAGAGTTGGTACTCATAAGAATGACAATGTACAGAAAATAAAGGCTACTTATCATATTAAGAAGAAGAGGTTTTCTCCCTTTATGGGTTTCCTCAGGAATATCTGTCTCTGTATACTTCATGTGTGTGATTGATGTTGAATACTCTATTGCTTA
>JZKD02S1347465.1:142050-161800 GCA_000966675.3 Picea glauca | reverse complement strand
TTTGAGCAATTTAATAATAATGATCCATTGGAAGCTGGACCAGGAGATGTAGCCCGGAGAGGGGTGAACTCCTTTATCAAGTTGTTGTGTTTATGTGCTGATGTTCATTATTTTAAGCTGCTATCTATGTGTATTTTGCATAAGTAATCCTTGATTTATGTGTTGCAAATTGATCCTGTTGCTTTAAACACATAACATTTCACTTGCAATATTTATTCAAGTTTTTCAAGTCTTCTTCATTTTTAGATCAAAAGAGAAGGTATAGGATGCCAAGCTTCAAAACTACAGATTACAGTTTGAACAGCTAAAGATGAAAGAGAATGAAACTGTTGGGAAGTACCTTCTAAGAGTTGAAGAACTAGTAAATGCAATGAAAGGACTTGGTGAAAAAATTGAGGAAGCCTCTTTAGTTCAGGAAATTTAGATATCTCTGCCAGATAGGTTCAACCCAAAGGTCTCTGCTATAGAAGAACTTGATGATCTAAAAGCTCTGCCTTTTGATCAACTTCTAGGAACGTTGACTGCATATGAAATGAGGATAAGTAAAGATAAACCCACCTCTAGAGAAGCATCATTTAAAGCAGATAAGAATGAAGATTCTGAGCCGGATGAAATTGAAGCAAAATTTGCGAGAAGACTAAAGAAAGAACCAGGCAAGTACCAAGGTAAGTTGCCCTTCAAATGTTTTAACTCTGGAAAGATAGGTCACTTTGCATCTAAGTGTCCACGGAAGAAGAAGGACTAGAACTCTGAAGGCGAAGAGAAGTACAAATCCAAGAGATTTGGTAAAAAGAAAAGTTTATGTGTAAACAATGATGACTCTTCAAGAGACATAGATAGTGAGTCTTCTTGTGAAGATGAGGTTAATGAATTTATGTTTATGGCCAAAGAGGATTATGATAATAAAATCACAAAAAGTGATGTTAATGATGAAGAAGTTGCGGTTGAATTGGAAGGAGAATTGATCAGTGCCCTAGAAGAAATTGCTAGACTCGGATTTAAGAAGAAAAAGAAAAAACAATTGTTGATACAGTTCGAGAAAGACAGTAAAAAACCTGATGAAGACTTTGCCCTGCTAAAAGTGGAATTAGAAGAAGCAAAGAAAATAGAGGACATTATGAAACAACAGTTATCAGAGAAGAAGGAAAGATGTGAAGCCTTGGAAGAAGAGGTAGTAAAAACTAGAAAAGAGATGGAGAAGTTTAAAGCATTGTATCTCCAAAATCTTGCAAGCATTAAAGCCTCAACAGAACTAAACGACATTCTGAGCAAACAAAGATCTCCTTTGTTGAAGACTGGTTTAGGTTATGTAAGTGGTTCAAGCAGAAAACAACCAGAAAGCAAAGAGCCAGTAAAGATGATCAAGTTCCAAGTCAACAGGCAATCAGACCATATGAGTACTCTGCCACCAAAAGCTAATAAAGACAAGATGATCCCTGATAAAAAACAAAGGTATCAGTAGATGGAACAACAAATTCCAAAAGGAAGGCCATCCTTCAGGTACCAAAATTTCTTCCATGGTTACTGTTTTTACTGCTCTAATTTTGGTCATAAGATTGCAAATTGTCAAATTAAGTTTAGAGACATGCAATTGAGGAGGTCAAGAGATAAACAATCTTTGCAACATAAAACTAAGTGGGCAATGAGTAGACAACGTTGCACCAATCACTTTGACCTATTGAACAATGATCTCGAATGCTATAACTGTCATAACTTCGGCCACAAAGCTGCAAACTGCCATCTGAAGAATTACAAAGCAAATCCAAGGATAAAACCCTTAGCTAGAAATGCCACCACATGGAAAAAGAAAGATAGTGAAAAATGTGGTCTAGTACTTTCAGCTCAAAAACAAAAAGACCCCTGGTATATAGACAGTGGATGTTCCAAGCACATGTCTAGAGACAAGGATAAGTTTATGTCTATAAGTAAAGGCAAAACAAAGTAGTTCAACAAATGGCCAGGTCAATGATGAATGAGAAGAACATTGGTCAAACCTATTGGGTAGAAGCAATACACACATCAATCCATATTCTTAACAAAGCCCACCTCAAACCACATAGTGACAAGACACCTTATGAATTGTGGAATGGAAGATCTGCTTCAATCAAACAGTTCAAAGTCTTTGGGAATAAGTGCTACATAAAGAATAATAATGAAAACCTTGGCAAGTATGATGACAGGGATGATGAAGGCATCTTCTTAGGATATGCTACCAATAGTAAAGGATATAGATGCTTTAATAAAAGATTGTATAAATTAGTTGATTGCATTGATTTAAAGGTTGATGAAGAAGTTCCAGTAAGAGAGGTGAGCAATATTGAGTCTGCTACAAAGGACACGGTTGAAGTTGAAGATGAACAGGTCCAAGAATCAGAAGGAGAATACTTTGAGTTAGATACAAATACTTTGCAGGACTCAAACCAGGAGATCAAGACAAAGACACCCTCCAGAGTTATTAAGAAGAATATTCCTGAACATAAGATAGTTGGTCATCTAAACCAAGGAGTTCAGACAAGAAAGCAGTTGAATAATGTCTCAGAACAATCTCAGATTGCCTTTCTGTCTTTGCTTGAACCTAAAGACTTTAATATAGCCAGCGAAGATGACCATTGGGTTAAAGCCATGAATGATGAACTTGACCAGATTGAGAAAAACAATACTTGGGAGATGGTTCCTAGACCTGAAGGTAAAAATGTCATAGGTTCCAAATGGGTCTTTAAGAATAAATTGAATGAAGCAGGGACAAGTTGTCAGGAACAAAGCAAGATTGGTCTGTAAGGGCTATGCACAGATTGAAAGACAAGATTTTGATAAAACCTTTGCACCAATGGCAAGATTGGAAGCCATCATAATGTTTCTTGCCTATGCATGTCATAAGAACTTTAAAGTATATCAGATGGATGTTAATTCAACATTTTTTAATGGAGATCTAGAAGAATAAATTTATATGGAACAACCTGAAGGATTTTCACTGACAGATAATCCTGACTATGTCTGCAAATTGAACAAGTGCCATTAGTGTATCCAAGAATCCAGTATTTCATTCCAAGACCAAGCACATCCCCATAAAATACCATTTTTTGAGAGAGCAGGTCACCAATCAGATTGTTCAAGTTCATTGCATTCCAACCACAGAACAAATTGCAGACATCTTTACTAAACCCCTAGCCAAGACACCATTTGAATATCTCCGTCAGAAGCTGGGTATCATCCCTTCTCTCACCTAAGAGAGTCCATCTTGTCAGGGGGAGTATGTGTTGGTTGAATATTTGATACCTCTGAAAAGTACTGCAACAATTTAGGGGGAGCATGTTTTCTTTGACATTGATGTCAAAGGGGGAGAAAAGGTGTGGTCTGGATGCTACAGTTGGAGGTCTAAGCAGGATAGTACAACCTTTCAGGGTTGCCATCAATGCCAAAGGGGGATATTGTTGGCATGTTTTACAGGAAGCGTGTGCTTGTCATTGATGGCAAGAACAACAACAATTATGGCAAACAGGAAAAGCATAAGCTCAGGAGGAGAAGAAAACAGTATGCAGAGATCAAAGCTCAGAAGGAAAAGTGCAGTACATAAACATAAACATGATCAGGATCAACATATCCACAAGACAAACCAAAACGATCGAGAATTCGATCACCTGAATATCCGTCAGTCGTCTGATCAAGTTAAGTGAAGGATAGGATAAACGAGGCACAAGGTTTGAGAATTTGATTATCCGAATCTCCGTCAACCGTCAGATTGAATTAATGGAAGGATAAGATAAGCGGGGCAAAACGATTGAGAATTTGATCACCCGAATATCCATCAGTTGTCGGATCAAGTTAAGTGAAGGATAGGATAAATGGGGCACAAGGTTTGAGAATTCGATTATCCGAATCTCTGTCAGTCGTCAGATCGAATTAAGTGGAAGGATAGGATGAGAAAAGATGGAGAGCCGTTGGATTTAATCCAAGGAAAAGCTGCATCGCAGACACATCGAGTCGTTGATCGGAGATCTTGATCAAATGAACATCATTCGTTTCGGGTCTAAGGTTATGAGGAGGTTACGCTCCGGAGAAATGACTTCAAGTATTTCCAGTTGAGATTTGAAATACCCGAAGCCCGGAGAGCCAAAGAGTCGAAATACATTCTCGACTGCCAGATCATCCGAAATAGATCTCAGTCGTCAGATCATCCGAAGAAGATGTCACGAGTTAGATCATCCGAAGTGAATCTGGGCCATCTGATCCAGAGCGTTAGTTTGAGTTTTGAAATTCCCGAAGCCCGGAGAGCCGGATAGCCGAAATACATTCTCGACAGTCAGATCATCCGAAGTAGATCTCAGTCGTAAGATCATCCAAAGAAGATCTCAAGCGTCATATCGTCCGAAGTGAATCTGGGTCGTCTGATCCAGAGCGTCAGTTTGAGTTTTGAAATTCCTGAAGCTCGGAGACTCGGAAATCCGAAATAAATTATCGACTGTCGGATCATCCGAAGTAGACATTAGTCGTCAGATCGTCCGAAGAAGATCTCAAGAGCCAGATTGTCTGAAGTAAATCTAGGCCATCTGATCTATAAAAGACGTGGCGTAATCATGTGGACTCCGGATAAATACCCGAAGTAAGCCTCAACTCTCCAATCCAAGAGGAAACGTGGCAGTAATCCACATACTTTGAGGGGAAGTAAAGTTTGAGACTTGAGATTTCAGAAGTCCGGAGACCCGAAGGAGATCTCAAATGTTGATCGAGAAAGGGGTCGCGAAACCGTTGATCAAGTTGAAAGGTAAAATTCCCGAAGTAGAGGCAGAGGCATCGATTGAGAAGGATATGTGTCTGCAGATCATCGACTCCGGAAGATTGGCATACAGAGAAAAGCAGGGTTTGATATTTGAAACTCCCGGAGTCCGGATTACGAAGTAAATCATAGTCGTTGATTTAGGAAGGCTAGATCTGATCCGCAGACTTAAGAGGATAGATCTAAACCGTTCGTTCAGGAGCATCGTCAAGATCATGAGATCAACGGTCCTGTCGCATTGCGGGGATTGAAGGTGTGTGAACTTTAAAAAGTTAAGGGCAAGCCGCAATTGAAACCACGGTTTTGGAGAAAGGACACCTGGAGGCTCGAGGTAAATTGCAGGGTGAAACGCAGTTTGATCTCAAACCACCTATGGTCATGCTCGCATTCGCATGGCTACATGATATCATCGCCCAAGGTCACATCAACGGAAGATAGGGGAAGGAGCTAGCGCTGGTAGGCTCCACATCGGAGGTTACGCATTGAAAAGTCATAAGGGCCTCTACGTGTATAATCCAACGACGTTGATCAAACATAATCTGATCGAAGGGTTATTGTTTCACTTCATGATTTCTTGATCAGTTACAATTCAGTTACACTAACTGAATCATTGTTCCTGAGTAGTTGAATCATTGTTCCTGAGCGTTGGAATCATGATGCCTTGGCATTTTTATGATTCCCGATTTGAGCGTTGGAGATGCGGAGTGTAACGGATAATGGGAGCAGGAATAAAAGAAAAATGTCGTGACAGAGAGAGGTTTTTGTTTCTCGGTAAAATAATTTGAACTTTATGTGATCAAGAAGATAGCAGAAACGGAGCCGAAAAGATGCAGAGATGAAGAACATAAGTTGGACATAGCATAAATGGTGAAAATAGAAGACTGTACGAGAACCTAAGAGCATGAGAAGAACAGAGGAAGAGCAGATGGAGATAGACAACAAGTGGAGCTAAGCATGAACAAACATAAGCATAACAAAATTGTAGAATAGAGAAGAAGTGGTAAGCATTGAAATGTCTGTATTGTTGTAAGGTCTTATTCAAGTAAAGATTTATAATCAGGGTGGTAGGGTGGTGCTAGGGAGGACTATTGTCCTCGGATTTTCAAGTGGGTGCTTGAACACAAGGAGTTGTAGCTTCCATATGGTTGCATCCAGAAAAACCAGGGTGGTAGGGTGGTGCTAGGGAAGATTGTTGTCCTCAGAGTTTCAAGTGGGTGCTTGAACTCAAGGAGTTGTAGCTTGTATCTGGTTGTAGCAAAAAAAACCAGGGTGGTAGGGTGGTGCAAGGGAGAACCATTATTTTTTTTTATACAGTTTGGTGCATGTCTGACTAGAAGTTGGTGCTTCCATCCAGTTGGTGCTGGAACACTCAAGGAGTTGGTGCTAGAGAAACCAGAGAGTTAGTGCTCCCAACAAGTTGCAACTTGTAAAACAGAGGCAGTAGCCTCACAAAGAGTTGGTTCTCATAAGAATGATAATGTACAGAAAATAAAGACTACTTATGATATTAAGAAGAAGAGGTTTTCTCCCTTTATGGGTTACCTCAGGAATATTTGTCTCTGTATACTTCATGCATGTGATTGATGTTGAATACTTTATTGCTTACTTCCCTGAATTATTGTGATCATCATTGAGTGTTTTGTAATGAGTTTAAAATGGGTATAATTGTTTAAGCACAGTGACAATTGATTCACCCCCCCTCTTAGTTGTCTAACACATAATCCTTTGTTAACAATGGTGGTATCCAACAAGTTTCAAACAGAGCCATTTTGTATGAAGTGTGGTAGGTAGCGTTGTACCACCATTATGCAAGGTGTGACCATTAATGTCACTACAATTGACAATCATTCACAAAGTCCCTCAAGTATCCTTCAATACATACATTTACCACTTCAATTTTTTTGTCTATCTAGAGATGGTATGAGGTGCTCATGGTTAATGTGGTTCCCACTTGATGGAACATTTCCTTGAAGAATTTGTTGGTGAATTTTGAGTCCCTGACACTGATAATGACTTTAGGAAACCCATGGAGTCTATAAAATTTCGTGTAGCCATCATCAACTTGATTGGTTTTAGTTTTTGATGATACTCCAATGAAGTAAGCATATTTGGTTAATCGATCTATGATTATAAATATGATATCATTGTCTTCTAAGATAGGAAGAGTTGTGATAGCATGTTTTTGTGTTTTTCGACCATTATAATCTAATCCTAGTTAAGGCATTAGGGTTGTAATCTAATTCTTGTTAATGGATTAGGGTTTTGGATGTTGCGAAATACTTAAAATATTGTGTTATGTGTAGTCAAGTTAATACAATGAAGATTATAGAGGTGTGGCTCTAAGGTTTGTTGGTTTTCCTAGCTAACGATTTCCAGAGTAAATCTGTGTGTGTGTGCCACAATTTTTCTTTCTATTTTGCTTTAAAATGTTGCAGGAGCATCTAACAATAATATCAAGAATTAACCACACGGGTCAATAACCATTTACCAAGGGAGTCGGTTCCCTAATTTATTATTTAAATTTGTAATAATTACAAAATGTCTCTAGAAGACATTTTCGTTGAGTTTGTTTGCTAGGTGACGAGTTGTTGTGATGGGTGTTAAATATGTTACTAAACCTTAGGAGCAGATCTCTAGTTTAGACATTTGTTGAGATAGCTTGAGATTTGTTTGTTTATGAGCTATCTGAGGGCTCAAGATACAATGGATGTTTTGTAAGAGTTAGAAGGTTAGCAAGTGTGTGTGCGTGAGAGAGAGACAAAGGTTAGAAGAAGATTAGACAAAGGTTGGATAGATAGAGGTGCGACAAAGAACTGTGTGAACTGATTTGTGTGCTATATGTTTAAGGTCTGAGCGACCAACATAATCTGTGTAATTCTGATATGTTTTAATTAAGATCTCAAATTTTATGTGTGTTAATTTGTTGCTATATACCTTTGACTTCATTCAATATCTTGTCGCTTGGAGATGTCAATGTATGCATGTGCAGGAAAGATCACACACAGTTAATCCCAACCATGTTCTAAAACTCTATTTAAAAAAAATTCTTGAGTATTTGTCTTCGCTAGAACAAACAATCGTGATTTGGCACAGTGGAATCACCTCTTTAAGATCTTCGACACATCAATATTATTTGTTGAGTTTCACGCACATAGTTGTCTGCAGACTTTGGTATTATTTGTTGGGTTAGGCACACAAAGTTGTTTACGAATTGTTAGTATTGTTTGTTGGGTTTCACGCATAGAGTTGTCTGCGACAGATCTCGTCAATATCATTCACTAATGTTTCCACGTAGAGATATATCCGTGCAGAGGTATATTTGCGCAGTGGTGTTACCGTGCAGAGTTATCTATGACAAATTGCAATTCGATGCTATAGGAAAGGGCAATTTGAGCACTTGTTCCTGTTGATCTGAGGCCAGATAAGCAACCCGAATGTTAGCTGCTGATAGGGTATTTAAAATTTTGTGATAGTGGGTAAATTTGGTGGTTCACGCCATCATTTTTGGTATCAGAGCATACACAGTAAGTGTGCTTGTGAAGAAAGAGAATATTCCACCTAGGAGAAGAGGTCGAGGCATACCAATTGAAAATGTGGAATTTCAATAGGAGTTGAGGCAACTCCAAGCAAAGATGGAAGACACGGAGACTTCCATGAAGAGGGAACATGATACAGGAGATATCAATGAAAGTGAAGAAGCAACAACCTCTAAGGAAGAGGAGGAAGAAGAAAAAATAGAAGAGAAATTGATAAGGGTGGTCACAAAGGTGAGCGTCGGACCAAAGGTAGAGGTACTAATGTATGAAGATAACTTGAATGTCAAAGAATTGATTGACTAGATTAATGCCCTGGACAAATATTTTGATTATGAAGATATAAATGAAGGAAAGAAGGTAAAGTAGGTAGTTACAAGGCTGAAAGGTCATGCATCTTTGTGGTGGGATGAATTGCAAGTTGTCAGGAACCAAAAAGGTAAAGCCAAGATTACGAATTGGGACAGGATGATTGCTAAGTTCAAACAAAAGTTCATGCCTAAGGATTACCAGCTGAATTTGTTCAGAAAATTATAGAATCTCATACATAAGGCTATGACTGTGAAAGAATATACAAAAGAATTTTACAGATTGACAATTAGAAATGGTCGTATTGAAGAATATGTTGAAAATGTTGTCAGGTATATTAATGGCTTGAGATATGATATACAATATGAAATTAGCAGTTTGTTCTTGAAGACAGTTGAGGATGCATATCAAGCAGCTTTGAAGGCAGAAGAGAACCTGGCCAGAAAACAGAGTCAAAAGAACAAAGGAAGAGGTCCAACAAGAGGCAAAGGACAATCTAGTAATAGAGGGAGATTTCAGACTCCAAGAGATGAAGGAAGGAGCTCAAGCTCAAGTAGTCAATCATCAAGAGGAGGAGAATCAAGAGACAAAAGATTTTTCTCCATAAGCAGAGGTAGAGGAGGTAGAGAAATTAAATGCTATACCTATGGAAAGACAGGCCATATGTCATGGGACTTTCCAGAAAATAAATCAGTTGGTGAGAGAAATACAAATATTGTATAAGATAAAGAAGAGAATGTGAATGTAGCCACAAAACAAGAAGTTCTTAGGGTAGGGGAATCATTGTTGATGAAAAGAGTTATGATCAAATAAGAAAAGGAAGCTAAAGAACCAGCTCAGAGGAAAAGTCTATTTAGGACTGTATGCAGGTCAGGAGGTAAGTGTTGCAAAGTTGTTATTGATAGTGGTAGCACATATAATTTGGTTTCCATTGAAATGGTATAGAAGTTGGGACTAAATAAGATGGTGCATCCCACTCCCTACAAAGTGTCACGGTTGCAAAAAATACATCGGGTTTTGGTGAATGAGTAGTGTAAGGTGGAAATTCAAATTGGTAGCTACAAGGATGAGATATTATGTGACATAATGCCTATGGGTGTCTGCCATGTTTTATTGGGAAGACCACAACAATATGATAGAAAATCCATTCATGATGGTAGGAGGAACACTTATTCTCTGGAAAAAGATGGACACAAGTATGTATTCTTGCCTTAGCAGGATGAAGGAGCCAAAGAAGAAGTTGGTCCTAGTGTGTTGTTGATGAGTGGAAAAGGAACTGCTGCAAAAAGTCAAGAAAGAGGAAGTACATTTTGCTTTGATTGGCAAGCCCGAGGTAATACTTACAAGCACAATTTTTGATGAATTGCCTACATAAGTTAGAGCTATGTTGGATGAGTTTGTTGATATTATATTTGATAATTTTCCAAATGCATTACCCCCTATAAGGATTATTATCCATCATATTGAATTAATTCCAGGAGCAAGTTTACCTAACAAAGCAACATATAGAATGGCACCTCAAGAGAATGAAGAGATAAGGAAGCAGGTGCAAGAGCTCTTGGATAAAGGATTAATAAAGGAGAGTTCAAGTCCATGTGTTATTCCAATGATACTAAACCCAAAGAATGATGGAGGATGGCGTATGTGTATTGATTTGAGAGAAATCAATAAGATCACAATAAGGTACAAATTTCCATTACCTAGAATTGATGATCCATTAGATTGTTTGAGTGGCGCTAAGTATTTTTCAAAGATTGATTTAAAGAGTGGATATCATCAAATAAGGATTAGGGAAGGAGATGAATAGAAAACATCTTTCAAAACAAATAGTGGATTGTATGAATGGTTAGTGATGCTTTTTGGGCTCACAAATGCTCCAAGTACTTTCATGAGATTAATGAATAAAGTTTTGAAAGAATTTATTGGGAAACTTGTAATAGTATATTTGGATGATATCTTGATATATAGTGAAACAAAAGGAAGAACATTTGAGACACCTCGAGATGGTTTTTAATACCTTCAGGAAAACAAGTTGATGCTTAATTTGAATAAATGCAATTTTATGAAGAATGACTTGATATATTTGGGATTTGCGATATTTGAGGATAGTTTAAAGATGGATCCAAAAAAGGTTCAAGCAATAGTAAGTTGGCCTACTCCAAGAAGTGTGTTTGAGGTAAGAAGTTTCCACGGGTTAGCAATTTTTATAGGAAATTTATCAAAAGTTTCAGTCAGTTATGCGCTTCAATTATTGAGACTATCAAAGAAAACAGACAACCATTCAAGCGGACAGTGGAAACTAATCAAAACCTTCAAAACTTGAAGAAAAAGATCATTGAACAACCTGTGTTAGCTTTTCCAGACTTTGATAAATCTTTCCAAGTTGAGACCGATGCCAATGGGACTACAATAGGAGTTGTATTGAGCCGGGAACAAAGACCCATTGCATATTTTAGTGAGAAACTAAATGAGGCTAAACATAAATATTCATCTTATGATAAGGAGTTTTATGCAATTGTGCAGACACTTAATAAATGGAGACATTACCTCATGTCCAAAAAATTTGTTTTGTATACTGACAATCATGCATTACAATTTATAAGTAGTCAACCAAAAATGAATCAAAAACATGCTAAGTGGGTTGAATTTTTGCAGAATTTTACCTTTGTGATTAAACACACGAGTGGTAAAGTAAATAAAGTTGTTGATGCACTGAGTATGATTAATTTAATTTTGCAAGAATTTCAAGTCAACAATTCAGGATTTGAAGGTTTAAAGGAAATGTATCGAGATGATGCAGATTTCAAAGATGCTCATGCAGCTTGTGAAAATCCAATTGCCAACAATAGGAGTCAGTGGTTGTACTACATGCTACAGGAAGGATTGTTGTTCAAGAATAGTAAGTTGTGCATACCAGTGTCCAATGAGGGAGAATTGTGCCATTTGCTTTGGCATCAACTTGCATGAGGCTTCAAAAACCCCATAACCCATTTCTTCACTTTTGGGTTCTTCCTTTAGTCTTTATGGTCAAATTGGATGCCCATGAACTATAAGCTACAGAGCTTAAGCTCCAACTCCTCTTCTACAATTCCATGTACTCAACATTTAGTACTTGATGCTAATATCTTGCAGTTATCCCTTAGCACCTTTGGTTAAATAACCACTCCATATGACCTCTAGTTTATTCCAAACTAGGCCCTTCTATTTTGTCTCACAATCAAATCTGCAAACTCTATTAACTACTGGAGCTTCAACCCACTCTATGGGTTTATTTGGCCACTCTGCCAATTCTACATCTTTAAAGTCATTAAAAGATTCTATATTCTAACTTTATCTCCTCACTAAATCTCTTCCAATTATAGTGACTCTGCTAAACATATAGCAACTCCACCAACTCCATCACTATTTACTAGTTATAGTCATCAACCAAAACTCTTTCAATACCCCACCAATAATAGATCTCTTCCAACTCTAGGCTTTGCCAAATATGGAAACTCCAACCTCCGACTCCTCAGACTTCTATTGGCGCACCTCCAGATATGTCCACTGTCATGGATCAACGGTCACCATTTCACCTAATTTGTCCATAAACCTAAAGTTTCCTTCCTGGGCATTTCTTTGATAAGAACAAAATGATCTTCAATGCACTCCTAATGCATCATAGAGGAGATTCAAAGTGTACAAATTCCCTCCACCGTTAGCTTTCCACATAGAAACTTGAATCGATAATTTCAACATAGGTTCTTTAGATCTCCACGAGACCTTTAATCATAGAGTCTTGATCACTCTACACCTAAATGGTGATTTCCCTTCACTCTTTGATCAATTTCTATATTTTTCTCTAGATTGTCCACACTTGACTACGCCTCAGTCTTCCAACTAGATCTCATAATGTTGACACCGCTCTCCCTTATGCACTCCACGATGGTTGCTCCTCTACAACTTCGCTTTCGCTTCGTTATGAGTCTTTGACATCGACCCTGATGCCCAATTCCCCTTTCTCGGAGCATTCTCTAATCACAAAGACTTCAACTATCCCTTCTCCGATGCACAATCGTCATTACCTAACGAATTCCACTCTTATTACTTCCAGGGTTGCTCACACATAAAACCCTCTTCGAATTCCTAAGGTTGAATTCGATCCTCTCTCTTTGTTTATACACAGTATAGTTCTGTTTTTTTTTGCAGAGTTTTTCTATGTACATAATCCTTCCTTCATTTAATTATGAATTCTCTCAGATCCTTATAAAGGATTTTTCCTTTCATATGTAAGATTACATCTACTACCACTAATTCTAAACACACACAAAAGCTGGAATTTATTAATTCACCATACATAGAGACAATCACATAATGAACTTCCTTTCATTATTCAATATGTACATGCATCTACTCAAAAGCAACTAGTTCTGATTTATCCTCTCCAGGCCTGGTTTATATTCATTTTTGCCATCCCTAATGCCTCATGAGCTTACATTTATATAGAAGCATATTAAAGCTTCCAGCTCACGAAAATAACTTCCTAGATTATTGCAATTGATTCCTAAACATAGATTTTGATCATATCTTCTTGATAACCCATAGATTAGGCTCCATCGAATTCTGCCACCTACTGCAGATTCGATTACAATGACTCATCACTCAACTAAATGACTCACTACTCCTAAATCCTTCTAGAAATTTTACTTGCAAACTATGACATTTACAATATTTCTCAAACAAGAACCCCTTTCTCGGGATCATTCTCTAATAAAAAAGACTTCAACTATCCCTTCTCTGATGCACGACCGTCATTACCTAACGAATTCCACTCTTATTGCTTCCAGTGTTTCTCACACACAAAACCCTCCTCGAATTCCTAAGGTTGAATTCGATCCTCTTTCTTTGTTTATACAGAGTCTAGTTCTGTTTGTTTTTGCAGAGTTTTTCTATGTACATAATGCTTCCTTCATTTAATTATGAATTGTCTCAGATCCTTATAAATGATTTTTCCTTTCATATGATAGATTTCATCTACTACCACTAATTCTAAACACACACTGAAGATATAATTTATTAATTCACCATACACAGAGACAATCACATAATGAACGTCCTTTCATTAATCACTCTGTACATACATCTACTCAAAAGCAACTAGTTCTGATTTATCCTCTCCAGGCCTGGTTTATATTCATTTTTTCCATCCCTAATGCCTCATGAGCTTACATTTATATAGAAGCATATTAAAGCTTCCAGCTCAAGAAAACAACTTCCTAGATTATTGCAATTGATTCCTAAACATAGACTTTGGTCATTTCTTCTTGATAACCCATAGATTAGGCTCCATCGAATTCTGCCACCTAGTGCAGATTTGATTACAATGACTCATCACTCAACTAAATAACTCACTAGTCCTAAATACTTCTAGAACTTTTACTTGCAAACTATGACATTTACAATATTTCTCAAACAAGAACCCCTTCTTGGGAAAATGTCAAGACTCTGAGGTAAGACCAACAATACAATTGTTAGTTACAGAAGTTGCTCCTGCATTAGACTCCCACAATAGAAAAGCTTTATAACCTCTTGGTCATAAGTCTTTGATTTACTTCTCTCACCTGGGTCCCAAACTTTGTTCTACAGTTGTCCATTAGCTTTGTTGATGCAAACTTGTTCACTCAATTGTACTATGTTGTTAACTCTTCTTCTTAGTTCAATATGCCTCCTCTTAGGCACTTTCATCATCAACATCTTCATCTCATCTATCTCCTTGTCCAACTTTGTCTCCTGCTGAAACATATTGCTGCTACTCTTCTTTTGTTGTTGTACTACTTCTTCTATAATAGTTTGAAAACCCTTATTCCATCCTATCTCACTAAACATATTCCAAGAGATGTTTAACCTACTTAATTGTCCTTTCCATGGATGCTTCAAAAGAGGTTGAATTTCCTCTTCAAAACTCTTGCTTATGTTTGCATCTACATATTAAATAAACCCATAACAACAAATACTCTGCCCATTTTCGGTTATAAGGATGATTGGTAACACACTTTGCTTGTCTTTAGTAATGTTGGTATAGTTTTTTGTCTTCCCTGGTATACAAATTCTTTCTAGAATTTATGATTTATCCTTTGTGCCTGCAACTGGTTTATAGTCTTCATCTCCCTTTGGATTATTCAACCAATCCTCCAAAAATTTCAACGCTGCTGCAAAATCATTAATATCTCCCATATCCTCTCCAACAGTCTTCAAATATTGATTGTTGATGCATACTACAAGTAGATTCTCCTCTTCCTCATCCAACCGATATTTAAATTGATTTTCTCCTCCATTAAGTAACATATCTATGTTCTTCTTCTGTTGCAATAGTTGAAAACTATATTCCTTTCAGAGGTATTCATCATCATATATAACTTTAAGGTTTTCATGCATCGTCATGATAGTTGTAGATGGTTGTCTATCTTCATCTCTCTACTAACAATTGTCGTTCATTTGTACTTGGATGTCCTCTTTATGTATAAGAATATCGAAATTCTTATCTTTCTCTTATGCAACATTCACTTGTTCAAAAGTGCTTAAGCCTTCAGATGTCTACTTCCTTGCTGCATTACAACGGATTGACTGTTGTCTTCCTTTTCAGAATCTTCCATTTTGACTTCAACAACAATATCGTCCTTCAAGACAACTTCTTGTTGATCTGCTTCCTTCATTGTGGCAACTTCTTTGTCAACTCCACCATCTTCAATACTTGTAAACTTGTGCTCCAAAAACTCCTCTATCTCATTTGAGAATTCAAACATCTCTTCTATTAGTTTCATCTCCTCATCACAATTTACGAACAATGCATCTCCATGTTGTCCTTCATCTTCCTTAACCTTCATGACAATTTATGGTGACTTTCCTTCATCCCCAGTACCTGCTAATCCTGCATTCACACACAAATTATCAGTTTCAAAAACATGAGACTCCATGGTCTCTTTTGATGCTTCATGCATCACTTATTCATGTTCATCTCTACTCTCAACATTCCTCCTATCATTATCATCATCACTTTCTCCAAGGATAGGTCCTTGTTCAGGTTCACAACACCGAACTTCCTCTTTGGCAGTTAACCTCTGCTTTAGCTCAACTCCTCCAAGCTTCTCCTTCCTTAACTGAGCATTTGACCTCTGCCTCAGTTTCACCTACAACAAATTCCATTTAACTCTTCTTTGTAGAGTCCATCTATACCTTTGGTCTTCATCATCATTCTGTAGTAGATCCATCAACAGATCAATATGCACCCTTATCTCGATCATCTCTTTGTGATACTCTTCATCACTCATTCTCTTATTTATTCCGTTTTCTTTGGCATCTTCCTTTCCTCTGTCGTGGCTTACACTTGAACCCTTTGTATGACCATCAATAGTCATATTCTTCTCCATATCCATGAGTTTCTTCATACTCATTGTGATATGCACTAAACCCTCTGCAATAGCAAGTCTACCTCATCCTGCTATAAGTACCTCACCAAGTTCCTCTCCTCTAAACCTGGTCTCTTGGTAACCTTGTGGTTCTCTCTCTAGAACGTTTTGAGCATTTTCTTTACCCCTTCTAGGCTTCCCACTTGCATTCACTTTCTCTCTGGAGAACTTCATTCTTCTCTTCACTTCCAACTTCTATTGGAAACAATCATAGTTCTCTTATGTCGTGAGGGTTCTCTGCCACAAAACTTTCCTCCAATTCAGAGTCATTTTTCTCTCTCTATTACAACTTCCAAGTTGTAATATGCCTCCAGCTGCTACATGTTAAGGACGCATCAATGTATTAACTAATCACATGCAAGACCATTGAACTTACCATTTTTATTCAAGCATTTCTTCAGCTCTGTGTCCTTGGTTGAAATGTCTTTGTTTGTCTACAAATTCTCTTACCGTAGAACTCTTACAGGTTATCTTCCTTCACTGTTCATCCCAAAAAGCTTACTTTCTCTGATACCACTATGGAGCAGAGATAACTTGCACTCAGTCAAACTGTCATCAACTTGCATGAGGCTTCAAAAACCCCATAACCCATATCTTCACTTTTGGGTTCTTCCTTTAGTCTTTATGGTCAAATCAGATGCCCATGAGATATAAGCTAAAGAGCTTAAACTCCAACTCCTCCTCTCCAGTTCCATGTACTCAACATTTAGTACTTGATACTGATATCTTGCACTTAGCCCTTAGCACCTTTGGCTAAATAACCACTCCATATGGCCTATAGTTTATCCAAACTAGTGTAAAGACCTGATTTAATTAAGCCTAATAAAATTCATAAATTTAAACAGATAAGATTACTTCGACGCATAAACAATAAGTAATTTCTTTCATTCAGCATATAAGTAATAGATATTTAAGTTTATGAACAACATGCTAATAATTTTAAATAACCATAACATGTTCATGAAAATGCGTACATAAAAATACCTCTGTCTGATGCTAAATTCCCGACCTCTGGTTGCCCTCTCTGCTGCTCTGCCCAGACTCTGCTTGATGCTCTGACCAAACCCTGCCCAAAACCGACTAACCACCCAGCCAACTAGGAGAAGCCTATCCGACTCCCTAGGTCCAGGATTCCGTAAGGATTCCTGGCCCCCGAGCCCAAAACTCCTAGCAACCTGGTGCCCCCTGCAACAGTTCACCCAACCACCAAAACCAAACTCCAAAACCAGAAAAATATCCAACAACAAATATAGTCCTCTCCTCCCAATTTTTCATAATCATCTTCTCGCAAGCCTCTGCCCAGTCATATCTCCCCCCATTCATCGACTCCCTACCCTCCTTTAATGCCACCCACCTTATCCCTCCATTCATTACCTTATCCTACCATTTATTACCTTGTCCCGCCATTTATTACCTTATCCCTCCACTCAATGCTTCATTCCCCCCTGCATACGTAAAGTCTTATAATAAATAATTTAAATTTATTAAGCCCTTTAATTCATTACCCAAACCTTTAATGAGTCAATGAATTAATTAATTAATCAATCAACAAATATAAATAATTAATTAATATTATTAATAAATAATCGTTGTTTAACTAAAACATATTAGGACAATTAGTTATCTAATTAATTATACTTAATAAACCTTAAGCAATCATTTAACTAGGGTTGTTACATACACCCACCCTTCAGGAAACTTCGTCCCGAAGTTAAAATATTTTATGATACAAGGGAAAAGAAACATGGTTCACACATTCATGACAAATGACCGTCATTATTAGTAAGTAAGCCAATAAACTCATTCATACTAGTGTACATGCACAATAAATGCATGTGTAGCTAGTACATACAAGTCTCGTTCATGTACTAATATCAATAACTATCATCTCTATAGTAATTTCCTCATGCATCCATTCCATTCAAGAAGACTATTCATTTTATGAAAGACAATAAACCAATCAAATGTTTGCGAAATCCTTTAATTACAATTATCTAGTTCAACAATTTTATTTAGACAATTGTGGTTTAGTTACATAATTATGTATATTCATATATATATGCATTTTCTTTTCAGAAGGAAAAACAATAAGTTCCAACATAGGGCAAATTTCCATACACTCTCAACTATTTCTACTCATCCTTCCTCCCTAACTTACTTCCATCTTCCATTCCTATCCTTCCTCTGCTGGACTATCTTGGAGCGTCAACTATATTGACCTAACTCCAAATAGAACCCGTAAGTAGAAATGTCACTATCTTGACCAAGCTTCCCCAGCAGGCAACTGACAGTCATCATCACACGTCTAGGGGAGCGTGAGCTAACACCTTCCTCCCATGACTTCAGGTTTCAGAGGATACACGGTGGGAAATCCCTCCACCCCTCCTAATCATAACTAGGGTCCACACCCTACAATGGAATATACAGTGGCATCGTGTTGCTGGGAGTTTTGTCATCGTTTATTCAGTTTTGGGCAGTCTCATCACCTGAAATCTTGCACTGGTCCACATATCATAGCAATGCATCCAAACCAATATAATTTCACATACAAAGATTCATACCATATTGTTTCTAGGCCAGTGGTCATGTCATCCACTTCCATCATTATTATCCCTTGGCTATTTCATAGTCCATAACCTGCAGATTAGTCTGTAACACAAACTCATACATTTCTATGCATTATCATCATGTAATTTCCTACAACCATCATTTCAATTCGGTATCCGTGTACCAACAACTTGACATCAAAGTTTTCAAGTTAGAAATAGATCTCATAATATCCCATAATTCGATTTCGACACCCATTCATAAAATTATCTTTTACCAAATAGATTCATCATATCCAACATCATTCTAATAGCATTTAAACCTTCATAGAATTATCATTCACACAATATATCGCATCATATCCATCATCATCAATAACATTTAAACATTCATAAAATTTACATTCACATAGTAGATCGCATCATATCCATCATCATCAATAATATTTAAACATTCATAAAATTTACATTCTCACAATATATCGCATCATATCCATCATCATCAATAATATCTAAACATTCATAAAGGTTCATACATCTTAAAAGTTTAAGTGTATCATTTAATAGTTTCACTGTAAATAGAAAAAAAAAATGTAGGCCTCAGTTAATCCTGGATGTCTAAGTCAAAAGGTGGTGTTACATACACCCAACCTTCGAGAAACATATTCTCGAGGTGGTCAAAAAAGTGAGGGATAGTCTCGTCGTAATGTCTCGGCGTCTTCCCAAGTAGCAGATCCTGGACTATACTTGTCCCATTAGACCTTAACTTGGTCTACCAGATGGTTCCTGAGTTGTCGAACTCTACAGTCCAATATGCGTAACGGTTCTACCGTGAGAGTTCCCATGTCCAATACCTGCAATTCCTTCCAATTTAGTTTATGTGATTCATCAGCAACATAATGACGTAAAACAAATACATGAAAAATGCTATGAGTTTTATGCAAGTGGGGAGGCAGTACGAGACGATAGGCAACGGGTCCAATTTTCTCTTGGATTCTGAACGGTCCTATAAATCGAGGTGACAACTATGTCCCCTTCCCGAACCGTATGGTACTCTTATTAGGCCTGATACGAATGAAAACCTGGTCTCCCACTTCATAACTTCGGTCGGTCCTGTGTGCATCCGCATAACTTTTCTGCCTA
>JZKD02S1347465.1:124800-139480 GCA_000966675.3 Picea glauca | reverse complement strand
GTTTTTCCCCTGAAGCCATCTCGACTTGTTTAAAGTCATCGTGCTCGTAGGATGCCAACCCACTCTTTTCTAATGTAGATGGTGAAATGAAACTATCTGTAGCACCAGAATCAAATAAAATCTTAACGTTGATATGATTTAGCGTACTTGATGACTCCACTACCGTGGATTGATGTTCGGCCTGGCGATCATTAACTGTTGCGTAAATCTGGTGACTGCTACTTGCTCTTCCCATCAGGGCCTTTCCTTCTCTATGCACAAATCCTGATTGTAACTCTGGGCAGTCACGCTGGTAATGGGGTCCTCCACATCCCCAACAGGTAACACGAGATTGAGCCTGCGCACTATTCTGTGACTGTCTCTGAAATGAGTTCCTTCCCCTGGAACCCCTGCCCCTACTAGTTGTTCCCTGAGATGGTCATGGACCTGTCTGCGTCGTTGGTGATGAACGAGATGATGCAGTCCCTGCCATTGAAATCCCTGCGGCTACTGTCCTTGGTGCGACTCTGTTACCATATGGAGGTGGCCTTGAGCCCCCTCCCCCAGGAAATGTCCTAGGGGCCTTCCCCACGAATCCAGGACGATGCGAAAAGGAAGGTCTCGTACCTCCAGTTAAGTTCATGTGTTCCTCCGCATAACACACATTTTCGACAACTTCTGCTACTGAAGATGGTTTCCACATCCACACCATAGCCCTTATCTTATGGTTTATCCCATAGACAAAGCGTTTTGCCTGTCGTTGGTCATTATCCATATATGAAACATACTTGACCAATTCCATAAACCTAATCTCATATTCTTCTATGGTCTTGTTTCCCTGTACTAGAGCATGAAACGCTCCTACCTGTTGTTCCTCATAGTAAGCTGGCAGATATTTCCTTTGGAACCTCTCCTCGAAAAGTTCCCAAGATACGGTGTCTGGGGTAAGATGCAGTTTCCTTTCCAGGTTTCCCCACCAGTTCAAGGCATTGTCTCTCAACTGAAAAATCGCTATCTTTGCGTTTGAGGTGGACGCATAGTCCCTTAAGGCAAAACACCTTGTCATGCCTTCCAACCATGCTTCCGCGCGTTCACTGGCGCGACCCCCGACAAACTCTGGAAGTTTGATCTTCTGCAGTTCTCTAGTTATGTCTTCGGGTGGAGGTCCTCCCCCTTAATCCCTCGATGCTTCTGGATTACCTGTTCCAGATGGTGGGGGCTCCACTTCGATCCCTGTTGGTTTTCGCCCCTTTAAAGTCTCATTTATGGCCTCCAAAGAGCTCAATATGAGAGCTAGTTCTGGCGATGGTGGTGGCAGCACTGGCGGTGCTTGCGACGATGCTCCTCTGCCTTGATTCCCTCGATTCCTAACCATCCTGTATGATTTAACCTGCATCGACCAAAGTTGTCAGGGTGAGTTCAAGGACATTTCGCATTTGCGCAACTTAACTAGAAAACAGGGTTAGGCGTAAGTTTTTTTTTACTTGTCTGTAAACAGACGTTACTATCTTTAGGGGAGTAGATAGGTTAGGGCTAAAGCGTCTAAGCTTGATTTCTTCACCTAAGAAAACTATTGACCCTCTCGCCTCATAGCTACGCTAGCTTTGCGCCATACTCGCCAATTTCTCTAACTTACTTGCCTAGTGCGCATGAAACCCCCTCCCGCTTATCTTGTTCTAAGTCCTTATACTTTGCGTTTACAACTAATTAAGGTGACTTCCAACCTAATGTCGATGAAATGAGTCTAAGGCTATCCTTCGATGCTTGACTCATGGGCTTTCCTTGGCGCATTGTACATATGCGTTGAATTGTGTGTCTCGGTGGCTGCAGGTGCGAGTCTTGAGGATTGTAGAGTGGCTTTCGGGCATTGGAGCTTAGCGCTTGTGCACTGTGGTTATGTATTGTTTCTGGACTTGTGGTCATATGATGTAGTAAGACTGAGGTGATGCATTGAAGCTTGGTGCTTGTCTTTGACTGGTGGAATGGAATGGAGGGACTTGGCACTTGGCTCGGTGGTTGAGGGCACGAAACTCAGTGTTTGGTTAACATGGATAATTGGAGATTATACTTCGAGATAGTATTTTATGACTATTAATTTATTTATGTATAAGAATTTATTTTATAATGACTCATGTGTGGCACGTTGGTGTTTGGTTGTTTTCCAAGGCTTGGACTATGGTGAGTGGTCGTGGGTTCAAAACCCGTCTGCTCCAACAAAATTTAATCTAACCCAAATTTAATCTAATCCCTAAAATCATTAATTAACTTTAATTTAGATTAACTTTCAACTAAATAAAATAATTTTTTTTTTTTGATAATTTATTAACTTTAATTTAATTTTTACACTAAATAAATTTAAATGTACAAAATAAATAATAAAAATAAAAATATACATAAAAATTTAAATAATATATAAATAAATAAATAAATAATCAAAATAAAAAAAAAAGTGCGGGCACGCATGGATTCCATGTGCCCACCTTGCTTCCTCCAGCGCCCTCCTGACCTAAACCTAACCCTACATGTACTCTCTCTCAAACTCTCTTCCCCTAACACCTTACACAAACTTCGTCGCCTCTCCACTCTGCTCTCTCCCTCTCGGCAGGCTCGATGCTCGGCTCTGAGAACTGGTGCTTGGGCGATGGCTTGTGTGTTTTGTCTCTGGCGTTGGTCGCTGGTGCTTGGGCGATGGCTTGTGTGTTAAGCACGTGCGAGCCAAAGTTTACCCATTCGTGCTTGGTGCCTGGTGCGCATCGATTCCAACCAACACTGCCAAACCCCACCCATCATGTGCAGATAAGAATGCCTGGTACATTATATCTGCATGTCCAATGCACTCGAAGCTATAATCTACGCCTCCATCCGAGATATCTCGTATCACCTTGTTTATGGGCTTGGACTGGTCTTTTGAGTTGATGCATTCAGTGACTCCCAGGGCCATGGCTTTGGGGAACTTGTTAGGGTTGGTGCCGACTCTCGCGCCCTCAGCAGCCGCAAGACCGACTGCGTCGAGACCAAAGATGGCAATTGTTGATCCGTATTTTACATTAGCTGTATTCCATGCAGCCCCAACTCCTGTCGCGATTCCACATGAAAGAAGGCATACTTTTTCCAGAGGAGCCTTCAGATTGATTTTCACGACACAGGCATAGTCAACAACAGTGTACTCGTTGAACAGTGTACGTCGAACATTGCCTTGTCCATTGTCGTTTGTTTCCATCTTTCTTAATTATCGTACTTTGCCTCTTAATTCCTCGGTCATTTGCACTGAGGCAGGTTTCCAATAGCAGAAGATATGGCGTTGTGTCTATGGGTTGCTCCTGGTGTGGAGGGTCATGCAAAGTCTTTGGTGTGTTTGAAAGTCATGTGGTCGAACCTTATTGAGTCCATCACTTTAAACTTGGCTAGGCGCTTGGTTTGAGCACTGACCTGCATATGGTATGGTGCAGTGGTTGGCGCAAAATCCATGCAGAAGCATGGGCACTCCTCCTCTGTCACTTGGCTCTTGATGTATGTCCAGCTCTGGTGCTTGGTTGATGCGTAGGTGTGGGTCCTTTAGGATTCTTGGAGGTTATGAGTTCGACTACTGCGCTGACACATAGTGAAATGAAATGCCCATTGTGGGCTCTTCCTCCATGCGACTTGATGCATGGGGCTTGGGCGCTTGTTTTTTTTGTTTTTTGTTTTGTCTAACCTGTCTTCGCTTTCCTCGTCCAGGCTATTGTGAAAAGATTTGGGATCATGCCACTAGTTGCATCATAATCCAAGGTGATTCCAGAACTTTTAGTCTTTCTTGGCAATTTGCAAATTGTTCTTTTTCAGCTACTACTTATTCTCATGTAGTACATTCGTTGAATGAGAATTGTGTTCTATGCTTTTCTTTATTGCAATTAATTTCCCATTGGATCAAACTGTTAAAATGATTACATTTTAAGCCAATAAATATATTATTGTGATGAATATTTACTGTTATCATCTAAAAGGTTAGATGGCAAATATGTTTCATGTAAGTATTGAGTAATGATCAAGTTGTTGACTCCATGCTAGTTGGGTAGTTCTATCTAACAACTAACTCATAAATCATGTAGGTTTTTGATAATGCGATAGGCATTGATCTTGGCACATGTTTATTGAGATTGCATTTCCTGGTAGTGTTTATTGAGCGGGCTACAAGCCCCTATCTACTATGTAATATTGGCAAGTTTAGTGAGAGTGCATTGTTATAGATTTATTATTTTTCACTATAATTGTTGACGTATAAATATATATGACTTAATTGTAGTTAATTAATTTTCTAGCTAATTAATTTTCTAGCTAATTAGACGAGTCATTACATTATTTGCTATACAATATTATTATACATTATTATTTACTATACAATATACCAGGTGTAAGGCCTCTGCTTCCTTTACATTTTCAATATGTATATTATTTATATTTATATTTGTGTTAAAAATTTATGTGCTTGGCTTGCAGGTTAAGTGGAGCTGGAGCTTGGAGCTCAGATTTTCATCTAATTAAAGGGTTTCAGGGTCCCTTTTTCCCAGGGTTGGAACAGTTCCAATTCTAAACTTTCCTTCTTACAAGCGGTTAGGTGGGTAGGTGGGTAGCCCCTGGTCCAAGTTTTTAAACCAGGGCTCTGATACCATGTGTAAAGACCTGAGTTAACTATGCCTAATAAAATTCATAAATTTAAACAGATAAGATTACTTTGACGCATAAACAATAAGTAATTTCTTTCATTCAGCATATAAGCAACATATATTTAAGTTTATGAACAACATGCTAATAATTTTAAATAACCATAACATGTTCATGAAAATGCGTACATAAAAATACCTTTGTCTGATGCTAAATTCCCAACCTCTGGTTGCCCTCTCTCCTGCTCTGCCCAGACTCTGCTTGATGCTCTGACCAAACCCTGCCCAAAACCGACTAACCACCCAGCCAGCTAGGAGCAGCCTATCCAGCTCCCTAGCTCCAGGATTCCGTAAGGATTCCTGGCCCTCGAGCCCAAAACTCCCAGCAACCTGGTGCCCCCTGCAACAGTTCACCCAACCACCAAAACCAAACTCCAAAACCAGAAAAATATCCAACAACAAATACAGTCCTCTCCTCCCAATTTTTCATAATCATCTTCCCGCAAGCCTCTACCCAGTCATATCTCCCCCCATTCACCGACTCCCTACCCTCCTTTAATGCCACCCACTTTATCCCTCCATTCATTACCTTATCCTACCATTTATTACCTTATCCCTCCACTCAATGCTTCATTTCCACCCTGCATACGTAAAGTCTTATAATAAATAATTTAAAGTTATTAAGCCCTCAAATTCATTACCCAAACCTTTAATGAGTCAATTAATTAATTAATTAATCAATCAACAGATATAATTAATTAATTAATAAATAAATAAATAATTAATATTATTAATAAATAATCATTGTTTAACTAAAACATATTAGGACAGTTAATTATCTAATTAATTATACTTAATAAACCTCAAACAATCATTTAACTAGGGTTGTTACAACTAGGCCCTTCTATTTGGTCTCACAACCAAATCTGCAAACTCTATTAACTCTTAGAGCTTCAACCCACTCTATGGATTTATTTGGCCACTCTGCCAAATCTGCACCTTTAAAGTCATTAAAGGATTCTATATTCTAACTTTATCTCCTCACTAAATCCCTTCCAATTATAGTGACTCTACTAAACATATTGCAACTCCGTCAACTCCATCACTATTTACTAGTTCTAGTCATCAACCAAAACTCTTTCAGTACTCCACGAATAATAGATCTCTACCAACTCTAGGCTTTGCCAAATATGGCAACTCCAACCTCCGACTCCTCAGACTTCTATTGGCACACCTCCATATATGTCCACTGTCATGGATCAACGATCACCATTTCACCTAATTTGTCAACAAACCTAGGGTTTCCTTCCTGTGCGTTTCTTTGATAAGAATAAAATGATCTTCAACGCACTCCCAATGCAACACAGATTCAAAATGTACAAACTCCCTCCTTCATTAGCTTTCCACACATAAACTTGAATAAGCAATTTCAACATATGTTCTTCGGATCTCCATGGGACCTTTAATCACATAGTCTTGATCACTCTACACCTAAATGGCAAGTTCCCTTCACTATTTGATCACACTTACGATCAATTTTTGGATTTTTCTCTACATTGTCCACACTTGAATGCACCTTGGTCTTCCAAGTAGATCTCATAGTGTTGACACTGCTCTCCCATATGCATTCAACAATGGTTGCTCCTCTACAGCTTCGCTTTCATTCTGTTATGAGTCTTTGACATCGACCCTGATGCCCACTTCCCCTTTCTTAAGATCATTCTCTAATCACAAAGACTTCAACTATACATTATTTGATGCATGGTCATCATCACCCAATGAATTCCACTCTTATTACTTCCAGGGTTGCTCACACACAAAACCCTCCTCGAAATCCTAAGGTTGAATTCGATCCTCTCTCTATGTTTATACATAGTTTATTTCTATTTTTTTCTTTTCTGCAGAGTTTTTCTATGTACACAGTCCTTCCTTCATTTAACTATGAATTGTCTCAAATCCTTATAAAGGATTCTTCCTTTCATATGATAGATTTCATCTATCTACTACTAATTCTAAACACACACACGAAAGCTGGAATTCATTAATTCACCATACACAGAGACAATCACATAATGAACTTCCTTTCAGTAATCAATCTGTACATACATCTACTTAGAAGCAACTAGTTCTGATTTATCCTCTCCAGGCTTGATTTATATTAAGTTTTTCCATCCCTAATGCCTCGCAGGCTTACATTTATATAGAAGCATATTAAAGCTTCCAAGTCATGAAAACAACTTCCTAGATTATTGAAACTAATTCCTAAACATAGAGTTCGATCTTATCTTCTTGATAACCCATAGATTAGGCTCCATTGAATTCTGCCACCTAGTGCATATTCGGTTACAATGACTCATCACTCAAATAAATGACTCACTACTCCTAATTTCTTCTAGAACTTTTACTTGCAAGCTATGAAATTTACAATATTTCTGAAACAAGAACCCCTTCTTGGGAAAATGTCAAGACTCTAAAGTCTGACCAACAATACAATTGTTAGTGAGAGAAGGTGCTCCTGCATCATAGAACCTTATCAAAGAGAAGCATAATGAAGGATTGTCGGGACATTTTGGCCAGGATAAAACTTTTGCTTAGGTAAATGCTTTTTATTTTTGGTCGGGTATGCATAAACAAGTGAAGAAGCTTGTGTAAAAGTGCAAAATTTGTTAGCATGCTAAAGGGAGAAGTCATAATAGAGGGTTGTATCAGCCACTAACCATTCCAAGCAGACCATGGGATGCAGTGAGTATGGAATTTGTGTTGGGACTGTTAAGAACACAAAGAGATAATGATTCAATTTATGTTGTGGTTGAAAGATTCTCCAAGATGGCACATTTTATTGCTTGTACAAAAACTAGCGATGCAACAAATATTGCAAATTTGTTCTTTAGAGAGGTGGTAATATTGCATGGTTTACCCAAAAGTATAGTTTTAGATAGAGACACTAGATTTGTGGGACACTTTTAGAGAACCTTATGGAAGAAGCTTGGTACTAATATTAGTTTTAGCTCATCCTACCACCCGCAAATTGATGGACAAACAAATGTGGTAAACAAAAGTCTCGGAAATATTTTGAGAAGCCTTGTAAATGAGAATCCCAAGCAGTGGGATCATATGCTTTCTCAAGATGAGTTTGCACATAATGACTCACTGAATAGAAGTACATGGATGAGTCCATTCCATATTTTGTATGGAATTCATCCTAGGGGAGTGTATGAGTTGAGGAATTTGGGAAAACAAGAATTAAGGAGTGTTGATGGCGAGGATTTTGTAGTAGGTATGTAAGAGTTGCAGGAAAGGATCAAACAAAAATTGTAAGAGAGCAACCACAAGTATAGGAAGAGAGCATACATGAAGAGAATACCAGTGATTTTGAGGTTGGTAACTTGGTCATGGCATATTTGAGGAAAGAGAGGTTTCCTATAGGGACATATAACAGATTAAAACTTTAAAAGATTGGACCATGTAAAATTTTAAGAAAATTTTCTTCTAATGCATATGAAATAGAACTTCCAAGTGGTGTTGG
Organism: Picea glauca; assembly: GCA_000966675.3. Lineage (NCBI taxonomy): Eukaryota > Viridiplantae > Streptophyta > Pinopsida > Pinales > Pinaceae > Picea > Picea glauca. The sequence goes on along the minus strand of JZKD02S1347465.1, from coordinate 131,335 downwards.
AATTTCTCCAATATTTAATGTTACAGATTTGAATCCCTTCAAGAAGACAGAGGATCCTAGAGCATTGCAACAAGAGATTGAGACAATATTGGATATGAAAGTACAGAAGAAAACCAAAAGCAAAGAGTATTTCCAGTACTTGATCAAATGGAAAGGTTGGACAACGGAGGATGATACTTGGATGACAACAACAAAAATTTCCAAGTATGGCGCGGACCTTGAAGACCCGATGAATAGTTATATTCTTCCTCGGGAGTCTGATGCAGGAGCATCTGACAGTAAAATGGAGAATTGACCACATGGGTCAATAACCATTTACCAAGGGAGTTGGTTCCCCAATTTCTCATTTAAATTTGCAATAAATATGAAATGTCTCTAGAAGACATTTTTGTTGAGTTTGTTTTCTAGGCATTGAGTTGTTGTGATAGGTGTTAAATCTATTGCTAAACCTTAGGAACATATCTCTAGTTTAGACATTTGTTGAGATAGCTTGAGATTTGTTTGTTTGTGAGTTATTCAAAGGCTCAAGATATATTGGATGTTTTGAAAGAGTTAGAATGTTAGAAAGTGTGTGAGAGAGAGACATAGGTTAGAAGGAGATTAGACAAAGGTTGGATAGACGAAGGTGCGACATAGAACTGTGTGAATTGATTTGTGTGCTATATATTTAAGGTTTGAGCGACCAACAAAACCAATGTAATTATGATTATACGTTTTAATTGTGATCTCTAGTTTTATGTGTGTTAATTTGTTGGTATATACCTTTGACTTCATTCAATATCTCGGTTCTTGGAGATGTTAATGTATGCATTTGCAGTAAAGCTCGTGCACAGTTAATCCCAACCAAGTTCTAAAACTCTGTTTAAAAATATTTCCTAAGTATTTTTCTTCGCTGGAACAAACAATCACGATTTGGCGCAGTGGAATCACCTCTTAAAGATCTGTGACACATCGATATTATTTGTTGAGTTCCATGTGCATAGTTGTCTGTGGACGTTGGTATTATTTAATGAGTTTCACGCGCAGAGTTGTCTACGAATCGTTAGTATTTTTTGTTGGGTTTCGTGCACAGAGTTGACTGTGACAAATATCGTCGATATTGTTCACTGATGTTTTTGTGTAGAGGTATATCTACGACGTGGTGCTTCCGTGCAGAGTTATCTATGACATAGAACAATTCAACATTATAGGAAAGGGCAATTTGAGCACCTGTTCGTGTTGATCCGAGGCCAGATAAGCAACCCGATTGTTAGTTGCTGACAGAGTATTTAAAACTTTGTGATCGTGAGTGAAGTTGGTGGTTCACGCCATCAAAAAATATGTATGCATTGTTTCATTTCAAAGGTTTAAAACTTACACTAGGCCTAGTGGTTTAGCTCGAGTGGTTGAGTGTTGTGAATTACAAGGAAGAGGTCATATGGTCAAGTCCTCGAGTTGGATGCCAGGATGAATATTGTGGGCCTCACTCGATGTCCCCACCGGATTAGATTGCCAAAACTCTGACCGACCAATTTACCCCAGGTACCATTGTTTCAACGAGGGGAAGTGCCCAATGGGTTTCACCAAGATGTACATTTCATTGAAAAGAAAAAAAAGAGTTGTGATCAAATCCATAGATACCTCAATCCATTTTTGTTCAATATTATGAATGGGTTGAAGGAGGCCAACATGTGCAATTGATTCAAACTTATGATGTTTTCATGTGCCACATTATGCACATACTTCTAGATATCGACCTTCATTCCTTTCCATAAGAAGGATTGTCGAATGTTGTAGTATATTTTTAAAAATCCAATGTAGTCTGTGTTCGAGGAGTCATGGTTTTCTTTTAAATCTTAGATTTTGAATGTGGAAAGGTTGGGAAAATATATTATTTCCTTTTACCAAAGTATATCATTTTCCTTAGCTTATATTGAGTTTGTTGAATTGTTGCTTTCAACTTCCACAATTATCTTCATAGTATCTAGGTTGTTTACATACTCTACTTGAACATTTAGATCCATTCATGGCTAACTACTAAAATTGAGCATAGTGTAGCATCTCCTTCTTGTTTCCTTTATAAGTTATATGTGACTTGATTTTTGTTATTCTTGTTGTATAAGATCTCAAAATCAAATGCTTGGATCTCGATGACCCACTTTTATTATTCTAATCTTTAGGGAAAATTTCAAGTTGTTGTGGTTAGTGTTCATTGAGAATTTTGCTCCCAGTGGATATTGTTTCCATTTTTCTAATGCACGAATGATTGCTAACATTTCCTTTACACATGTTTATTTTGTTTACTTTATTCGATTTAATCTTCAACCTTCGAAAGAAATGGGGTGGTTCTCTTGCATAAGTAGCACTCATATACATGACCCCAGAGCATTACATTTGAGTACAAGTAACTTCACAAAGTATGGGTTGGGTAAGATAATAATGGAAGTCATTGAGGTTTTCAACCTCTAGAAACAAGTTTATGTGACATCATTCCATCTAAAGGCATCCCAATAAGCTCGAATCAGCTTCACCTCATCCTTCGGTGGTTGCATGGCCTCTTTAGCTGTTGAGGGAACATAGCTCTGATAATGGGTCGTTACTTCCTCTGCAACAAGGGTCGCTCTAGTCTTTCTAACAACAAAAGCCTTGGAACAACCCACGCGTGGATCGATAGAAGCCCGAAAAAACATACTTAAACACCTCCAAACACAATCAGGAAGAAAAACATAGTTGAAAGCAATAACCAAAGATGAATCCCTACCCATATTTAGCAACTACTCCCCATATTGAGTAATTGTTATGTCCAAGAAAGGGGCAAACTAGTCACTAATACTCATAAAAAGGAAGCTTGCCCATCATTAATTGGAACCCCTGCAACTCGTATGCCTCCATGACCTCTGATGGTTCATTTGATTGTGGAGGAGGGCTAGGCAAGGCTAAATCAACTGAAGACATGGCAAGGAGTGTGTGAACAAGGGCCCAAACCCTCAAATAGCTTTTAAAACCCAGGTTGTTGCCACTTATGCCATCGTCCCAATGCCTCTCGCCAGTTGTCACCCGATCTAGGTATTTTTCAATAGAGTTATTAGTGGAATGAGAATCTATACATATTTTTGTACAAATCTCATGCAATAGCCTATAATTCCTAGGAATCCATGCAAGAACGTGATGTTTTGGGGCTAGGTCAATCAATAATTGCAACTTTTTTTCTTTGATCTACCTTAACTTCTTTTGTTGATACAATGTGACGTGGAATTCTATTTCCCCATTTCTAAAGCCACATTTTGACTTATTTTCACATAAAAAAAAATTTCACGCAGACTGGGAGATTTTTATTAATAAAAAAATGCGACCAAGTCCGTTGAGTACAAATTTGAAAACTGAAGGCCAACACAAAATTCTAATTTTTCCATCCCATCTAACATCCATTTCCCCCTCCTATCTATACTATTTTCCCAAAATCTACTTCTATTACCATATTGTATTGTATATATGCGGTAATAGATACCGTCAATGCATAAAAAAAGGAAAAACATACTATTATAAAGAAATAAATCATTTTGGAACCTCCCCATGTTCAACATCTTCCTTGTCTTCGAGTTCTACTGGAGAATCCTGGTCCGGAATAGCAGGCATCTCCCCTCTGGACAAGAACTCATTAACTATGGTTGAATCCGATACGTGAGACAAATTTCTCCGAACAAAGTGAGATTGCATTGCTTCCTCCTGAATTCTCAACATTGCCACCTGGTCTTGTAGCCGACCAACCATATCCCGATGGATAATCAAAGTATCCAAGACAAAGGAGACCTTCGAATTAAGAGCATTATCAAGATAAACAAGTGTTGTTGATCCAAAATTCCTCCTCTTGCATATCCATACCCTATTGACCATCATTTGTCCTATTTTACATGTTGCTATGAAGACTCTATGCTTTCTTCCAATTGAGACAGAAATGTCCCAAGTCCAAAGCATCGAGGCCTAAACTAGAGAATGACACTCTTTCTATCCTTACAAAGCCATAAATATTCTGAGCCCAAAAATCCCAATCAAGAGTTACGAACAAGTTGATAACAGACCGATTACTCTCCCTCGGAGATAAGCCAAAGACTACATAAATGTCTTCTTCAAAATGCCACTTTTATTTCCAAGCAACCAAACCCACTACAAATCATGACAAAGATTGCTTACCTCATGGCTGCTATCCAAACATGTGAAAGATGCATTGCCAATGGAAATGGCCACCTGACTGTCGAATACCTGCTTTCACATAACTTGATATCTTATAATAACTTCAACATTGTATCGGTGTGCTTGAGGTGTAAACTTCATTTTTTATTGTACACTAATATTTCGTCAAAGAATACTAGTACAAACTTCCACAAGTGTGATCAAAATAAGTCATTCATTATTGCATGGAAGCTAGCTAGGGCATTGGATAATCTAAAAGGCATGGCACGTAATTCATACAGACTTTTGTAGGTGCATAAGTTTATTTTGGGAATGTCCTCATATATTTCAATTCAAGCTTGGAGAAATATTTAGCACCATGAAGTTGATCCAATAGTTCATCTACAAATAGAAAATGTAACTTATTTTTAATGATAATGTTGTTTAATGGTATATAGTCAATGGGGTCTATAAGCCTGTATGGATAAAAGGATAAGTTATTGTCCTCCTCGCCTAGGTTCAAGTCATGCCTATGACATGGATGCCCTCATGGGTTGATTTTGTATTTATAAAGAGTCATTTAAAGTGGATGGGGCCTGATGCGATCCTTGGGTGACTTCGACGAAATATATTCTCCCCACCTACTCATAAACACCTAGATAATAATCAATTCCACAAGTTGGAGATGCTCTTGGTCGTAGCCCCGATTCCTGATTTTAGGGTAATCCCCATAGAAGATTGACGACAAATATGTAGGTTGATTCCCAACTAAAGCTTGTGACATTTGGTGCCATGATTTAATTTCAAGGGTCTCAATCCTAGTATGAACACTGATTCGAGAAAATAATTCGACCAAGATACCCAAAAGGTTTTGCGACACCCATGGTCAATAATATATATTGAATATATTAATTGATTCCATGATATTCAAGGAACAAATTGATCCCACTTCTTCTTCTTCCATCCTAGCCTCGTAGCCTAATTTTGTAATGTAGTTGACAACAACTTTGTTCTTAGACCATGTGATTTCATCATATTCATCTTTTACCTTTATAGCACTATGCTTCAAATTCAAGATACATCATTGTCATTCCACTTCTATCTCATCTTGGAGATTTAGTTGAGTAGCTAATTTTCATTCTTGACTCCATACAGAGGTATTTTCTCGATCTACCACATACGCTAGGCTATATATTCCCATAGTATGTAAATCTTGTTTTAGAGGTTCAAAAACTCTAAAGTTACTTATGCATCCCATTGAAGGATCTTCTCCTATTTTCATGTTGCTCTCTCCACACTCCCTCTTCTTGGCTTCCACACCAACCACCTTCCTATTAAGGGAAACGTTTTGACCAAAGCTTTCTAGATGACCGAGGCACCTCCAAAAGCCTTTACCACATTTCTAATCTAGCCCACCATAGTCCTCGATGCTATGTACTTAGCATGCATTGTTTTTCCCCAAAGGCCCTCATTTTGCAAATCAACATCCATGAACTTTTTAGCAACCAGAGATTGTCTAAACATGTGTATATTCTTTACACCCCATCCTCCAACTTCTTTGACTTTTGCTAATTTTGTCCACTTTACCAATGGAATGTCGTACTTTTCTCTTTTATCCATCCACTGGAAAATAAAGCATTGTTTTCTTCTTCCGATTTTCTCCAAAATGCTTTTAGGGATATGGGCTATAAACAACCAATAATTAGGTATTCCTTCTTGAACAAATTTTACTAAAGTCAACCTACCTCCTCTAGACAACCATTGGTAACACTGTCTAGTAATCCTCCCTTCAATATTTTCATAAAGCCAATGCCAATTTTTTACTCTATAGTCATTGGGTTTTATATAAAATCCAATATATTTTAGCCCACTATCAAGAGGAATTGAAGTAAAGGTATATACATCAACATGTCATCCTTCCAATGCATCCTCAAGTACATTATGTTGGCATGTTTACAGCCAGAGTGTGCTTGTCATTGATGGAAAGATCAGAGTCTGCAGCGATGGAAAAACATGAACAATGTAAGCTCAGGAGGATTAGCACAGAGTCACACGAGGTGTGCACCAGGGACGAGGTTAACTCATTGCCAAAGCTCAAGAAAGATCAGAGCGATCGAATGGCAAGATCAATAGTGTAAGCTCAGAAGGAGGAAAACAGTCAAAGCACGACAAAGGTTTTCGGAGTTTCGCAGATCGGGAAATCCAAAGAAAAGGGATTCAAACTCACGATATGCGACATCGCAAAAAGATCTGGATTGTCAGATCACCAAGGACTGTGGACCATTGATCAGGCATGAAGAAGTTGTTTCGGAGTTTCACAGATTGGGAAATCCAAAGGAAAGGGATTCAGACTCACGATATGTGACATCGCGAAAAGATCTGGATC